>JASDQU010025964.1:17434-47161 GCA_032191745.1 Picea mariana | reverse complement strand
AACTGAAGATTAGTTGACTAGTTAACTCAATTAGGTGGCAGTTCACTCCTGTAACTACCTGAGAGACTAGACTAGGTGGTAGTTCACTCCCATAACTGCCTGAGAGACTAGTCTGGGTGACAGTTCACTCCCGTAAATGTTGGTGTGTGTCCATATCACTCTATACCTCCACTATGGTGCATCGGTTCTCCTCCAGTGCCCACTCATTGAGTTATACAGAGTATATCATGTGTAAAGTATTCATTATTCATAACGGTTAATGATAATTCTTTCATTCTTTCTCTCCTCCTTCTTATATCTCAAATTCTCTCTGCAAATGTGTGTATTATTGTTTAGATAGATATATTATGTGTAGGTTCAACACATTTACATGTCCCAGGCTTGTTTTGAAGTAACAATTCCTATGATTTTTGAGAAAATTGAGTCATCCACCGAGTTTTGAATCCATAATTTTTCCTTATTCTCTCTGTTCCTATTTGTTGCCTGAGAAGTTCTCTGTTGATTGGTCATGTTAGCAAGGTATGTTGGATTTGGTTCCATGTAGCCAATATCCACTAGATCCCAACACTCTTGTGCTTGTAAGAACGATCTCATTCTAAGAGACCAAAAGTCATAGTTCTTTCGAAGACGAATCGGTCCTTGTGTTGGTCCTAAATTGTTAGAGGTAGCCATCTAAAAAAAATTTGAAAACATTGTTAGAGATTTTTGTGTTTTACATGTTTCCTGTGCATAAAACCAGGTCCGCGAAATAGTTAGTGTGACTTCGGGTTGAAAAACTCGGGGTAGACCACTTCTTTGGCTTTGATCTGGATGAATCTAACTATCCGAGCACGAGATCTATGGATTCAGATCTCTGAGATTTTTTATTTATCAATTGTAGCCCCCCTAATAACAGAATCAGGCTAACTGAGTTATCTCAATGAGCTAATGGTGGAATCGGTCAGCTTCTCATGTGACAGGGGGGCTGAAAACCAAGTGCTTCGAGACTTTAAGCTTCAGGAGTTTCGACGTGTGAAGGTATCAATTCCTCCGAATAGACGAATGGTGGATTATACAAATTGTTGCAAAGATCAATGATCCTCGTTGATTTGAGATCAACGATCCACAATTACTTCAGGAATTTGGGTGATATTCCTTTCATACCTCTTGATCCTCCGAACTCGCGAACCTCCAAACAAGGAAGAGATCGACGGTCTCAATTACCCACCGATACATATGACTTATATTTACTTCAGGAGTTCAGGCTTCGGGCCTTCTCAATGAATAGTACTAACAATCCTCTAGAGTGTCGAATTAGTGAACTTGTGGAGTGCGGTATCAACCTCCACATGTCCTCTTGATTGGACGACTGAGATTTACTTTGGAACTTCGAGATTTTTTCATCTTCTTACTCACGCAATCCTTTGGAGTGTCGTATCTCTGAAGTGAGAGATCTTCCTTCACGTGTGCTCTTGATTTGGACGACCGAGATTTACTTCGAAACTTCAGGCTTCCAGTATTTCGAGATGAAAAAAACCACAAACCTACGAAGTGTTAACTTTCTGGAGTGTCAAATATGCTGACACGTGTCCTCAACCTTCAATGGATCAGATTTACTTCGAGACTTCAGGCAGTTCTTTCACCAATGCTTCACTTCGCAAAACCTTCCAGAGTGCTAATTATTTTAAGTGAGAAATCTNCCACATGTCTTCTTTGATGGACGGTCTAGATGAACTCCAAGCTTCGGGCCTTCGAGAGTTATTGCTTCACGCATCTGTCTTTATTCTGAAGTGGTTATCCGTCGGAGTGCAGGATATCCTGCCATGTGTCCACTTCGATCAACGGTTTGGATCTACTATGGCTCTTTGGAGCTTTAGGCCTTCAGGAGTTCTTTACTTAGCATTTCTTTCTTCCTCCCAGAGTATGAGATCGTCGAATACGAGGATCGTCTGACATGTTTCCCCAACTTGGATCGACAGACATGAATTGTTTCAAGTTTCAGAACTTCGGGAGATAACCCTTGCACGAAGTTCGCTCTTTATTCTCTACATGTGAGTGAGGGATGTGACCTGGAATTAATCTTTGGGTGCTTATATTGAATATAAATGACCATGAGTGATTTCGGAAAATCAACTCGCTCACTCTTTAATTTCCTTTCCGATCCCCTCAATGTGAAGGTGCTCGTTCATAGTGGGAACAATATCCGTCGTTTATATGTTGATCTAGAAAGATCAATGATTATGAGGGGTTGCAGAGTCGCATCTTGCTCACACTTTAATTTCCTTCCCAATATATGCAATGCGAAGGTGCTCGTTCGTAGTGGGATCGATATCCACCGTTGATATGTTGATCTAGCAAGATCAATGATCCTGAGGGATTGTGGAGTCACAACTTGCTCACGCTTTAATTTCCTTCCCGATCTCCATAATGGCTCCCCACCGTCAATCTCTCTTCAATGATATCTGACACTCGTGACTTAATCTTTGCTTGATCTGACGACTTATCTTATTCTCACCCATATCTAACTACTGGAAAAAAAAATTATCCTCTTCTGTGGGCTCCTCGTCCTTTCTGAGATTAATTAATGGCTCGGGTATGTTCCTGTGGACAATCTTATGACTGTTGTAGCTTCTTCTTTGCTGATTCTTGCAAATTCCTCCTAAAGAAGGGATTTGATGAATCTTTAAATGCTTCGTCCTTCTGCAGCTCTGTTTCCTCATGCTTTTCAATCTCCAACGATCTTTTGAGCATACTTCTCTCCAAGCTCTGTGAAGAGTCTTACCTCCCGTGCTCTCATCTGTGAGAAAACATATACTATGTGCTCTTCCTCTTGTGATCGAGCTGCTCTCTAGGATCTGTGAAAAATCTTACATCCTAGGCTCTGATACCATGACAAAATGAGAAGTAGAGAATATAATACAGAGAAGACGACATTGGAAAGAAGAATGAGCAGAGCACAATTAACTAAGGGAAAGGAATCGAGCTAAATAAGCTTCATCAAATCAAGAAGATCAAGAAACAATCATACAGCTGGTCAGAAAAAATGGTAGTGTACAGTCACATACTTTTGAGGTTACATATATAACTAACACAAAGCACACTCAATTTCAATTATTTTGCTAGTTGTTGAGGGATTCATTTAAACAGAGGGAAAAAATAAACCACAGACCCTTGTGGACTATTAATACTCCCTTTTATGCTCCATGCACTTATACTCTTCATCTCTTTCATTTCTTATCTTCTCTAGTTCTTCCAATGAAGCTATTGTTTTTTCCACGTCATCATCATCATCTGCTGCTAGCCTAATAATACTCTATGGTAACATAAATCATAATGGGGATATTGAATGTGTTATTAGACACATACATAACATGATTATGACTCTCCATAATGAAAAAATGCTTAAATATGAGTAATATGTACAAAGAAATTATTTGTGGCCACCAAGTCTGTAAGACTCAATGCCATCTTCTTTGTGAGTTTGCAAAAGTTTATCACCGGAACTTCAACACATGACACGAACCAGAATCTTCTTCTCCTTTTAAATCTCTCTACATAGCTGCCCCACACATTCTCTCTATGACAGATCTATGATAACTCATAGAACTCCTTCATCTATTTGAAATATTGCACAGGAACATAGGTATCACAATGATTTGATAAAACACCATGCCTGTAAGATAATCTACAAGATCTGATACAACATGATACAAATTAGGACAAGAAAATAGAATAACTAACAAAATTGAGAAGACACGAAGATGGGCAGAAAATGAACCAATCCAAGTAAAATTAATATGTACATCAATGGTACATTTAATAGTACAACTCAATGTAACGACCCTACAACCGTATCACAACTAACTAGTTGTTAAGGTCTATTAAGGACTTAGGATTATTTCTAACACAGTATTGGTGAATATTCCAACAATTGGAATCAGAGCGGGTCCTTCAAAAACAATATAACCACTTGAAGGTAGATCATGGAGTGCACAGATAATAGAATTATAGTGTTTGATGGTAAAAAATGTGAAATGTGAAATATAAGGATGAAAGTATTTTTACAAACATAGGGGTTTGAAGTTTGACAATCAGTTGTTACAGGATACATCGCTTCAAAGAAACCTCCAAACACTACAACCAAGAAGGAATTAAAAAGGAACAACAAAATAAAAATGGATGCCATCCTAGATGGATTGCATGATTAAGTAAAAGTCAAAGTGGGACAATGTTCATCAACCAAAGAGATTTGGGATAAGCTACATAATATCTACTTTAAGGAATCTCCTCTTATCACAAAGCCAAAACATGTCGATCAAGATGATGAGATAGAACAAGAAGAAAAAATCTCATCATGTCAGATGGATTTAGAAGAAGAAGAAGAAAGTGAATTAGATATCTAAGAAGAACTAATTAACGCCTTAAGTGAGGTAAAAAGAGAAAGGAAGAAAAACAAGTCACTCAAGGAAGAATTGATCGAGCTAAAGGAAGGTTCTCAAAATACCAACTCTGAAGAAGTCCAACATATGATTATGAACCTAAAGGTCCAAGCAGAAGAATCCAAAAGAATTGATGATTTGGATTTATGAGAGGAATGAAATGAAATATAGATTTATAACATTAACACATATATATAGAGAACAATAACAGCGATACATTGAAACTTAGCTTCTATTCAATAAAGAAATATGTTGAAATTGTAAAATGCAGAATGAAACAATATTTCTCGAATGGTTCTAGCTAATCTCCGAGAATATATGTGGTGGATACGTGCATTCGTTCTGAGCACATTACAATGATGTCTCCAGGACTTTTTAGCATCGATAATTAATCAGAAAACCCTAGACATCCAAAAACCTAACCCTAGGAGATGAAGCGCCAAAATTCATGTGGGCCCCGATGGGGTAAGTTGGTACATCAATTTCTTGGGGATGTAACTTTTGCATACGATATCCATTTTAGGAGAATGATAGATTGTTGGAAAGGTATATCCTAGGAATAAACATTCTTACATCACAATTTTACCTCATCTATACTATGAATGTGGCGAGCCCAAAAATGCTATTTAGGGCCTCAAAATGACCCCAGAAGTTTAGGACCCGAAAAGCTAGAAAACAACTGCTAAGATGAAAAGTTTATGTGAGCCAGTTGGAAGAGGTGGGTGGCCAACTAAAAGAGGTGGGTGGCCACTGATATACACATGGATCAATCCCCCTTCCTTAGGAAGCAATGGCCTCAATTGCATTGAGTTCCCTCATCAGATAAATAAATTTCTTTTGAATTTGGCCCTTGGTGAGCCACTTGCCTTGGTGCAAGAGTTGTCCCACTTTGACAACACGATAAAGTTGAAGCTTTTGTTGGCGAGTACCATTGAATTATGTGTCCACGATATGATTATTGGATGAATTTTCCATGTAGTTAGGGTTGAGCTCTGTCCGTGTCAATTGTTCTACTATCTTTGAGGTGTCCAATAATGGTGGAAAATATGGCCAAAGGAGGTTTACATTAAACATTGGGAGCATGCCAAGGAAGGTGGGAATGTTGAGCTCAAAATAATTGTCACCCACAACCTTGGTGATGGTGTAAGGTCCATAACAGAGTGGATAGAGCTTCCGGTGGGGTTCTGTAAGATGTTATTTTTTCAAGTGCAACCAATATTGATCTCCCACCTAAAATTTGTGTGGCACCTAATGTTGATCATTGTGCTTCTTGTACTTTGAATTGGACTTATTAAAAATATCCTAAACCTATTGGAGGATGTGTTGGATTCATTCAATGAACTAGGTGGCTTTTTTGACTTTGGTTTGAGTATGGGACAATTATTCTTGGGTGGATGGAAGGGGTAGTGCAACATCCATAGGACCCAATGGTTGAAATCCAAACCCCACCTGAAAGGGTATGTGGCCAGTTGAGCTATGTGTGGATCTATTGTAATTTTGTTGAATATAGGGGAGACTCTCATACCATGTGCATTTATGATTGGAATTGCACATGTGAAAGATATGCACAATCATCCTATTGACAACCTTGGTTTGGCCATCCATTTGGGGGTGGAAGGTTGTGGATTTGGTGAGCTTGGTGTCTAGCCACGACTAGAGGCTCGACCAGAATGTCCTTAAGAACCAACTGTCCTGACCTGAGACAATGGTCTATGCTATCCAAAAATGTACCCACACTCATTCAAAGAAGAGCTTAGTAGTGGTATTCGTTGTAATTCTCTTCTTGTAGGTGGCCAGAATCACCATATTGGAAAATCGATCAACAACCACAAAAATACAGTCATTTCCATACTTGGTTGAAGGAAGGCCCGAAATGTAGTCCATCAATATGGATTCCCAGGGCCTATCGAGAGTAGGAAGAGGGTTGTACATTGCTTCTTTCTTAATGGTCGGTTTGGCAATGGCGCAAGCTGTGCAAGACCTGATATACTTGTTGGCATCCTATCGAAGTTTCGACCAATAAAAATGTTGTTGAAACACTACCACTATCTTTTCTACACCGAAGTGTCCTTCCACTCGACTGTAGTGACCTTCCCAAATCAACTTCACTTTCTCACTTGATGGGATGCAAAGATGGCCCAAATGGCATAACAACAAGTCTTGAAGATGGAAATCAGTGACAATTGTGTTTGTGCCCAACATATGGTAGGTAGTGGCAAAGTTAGGATATCTCTCATAGATTTGGGACCATCCGAAGGTCTCATGTCTGTAGGAGTGTAACATCGTGGTTAGTACTAGAACTGGAGGTCAGCTGAAGCAGTCAATGACGTGGTTGGTGCTCCTTATATTATATTTGATGTTGAAATGAAACTGCTGCAAGTATGTGGGCCACTTATGATGGTGGTCATTCTACAATTTTCTTTGTGTCTACATGAACTACAGAGGCTTATGATTAGTGTGGATGGATTTCTCCTTCTCGAGAATGCAATTCCTCAATTGGTGGCAGGATTGTATAATGGAGTATATTTATTTGTCCTAAGTGGGGTACTCACGAACGGTATTTGATAACATCTCACTATGATAGGCCACAGGATGTCCATGTTGAGTGAAAAATTCACTCGCAACATAGTCTAAAGCATCTATCTCAATCTGAAAAATATGTTGCAGGTCGGGTAATAAGAGCACCGAGGATGAGCACAAGTATTGCTTCAAATCATTGAATTATTTTTGTTGTGACTGGCTCTGCACAAATATTTCCTTGCCACCACCCTTGGTCACTTGGATAAGGGCCCATGCAATGTGGGAGAATACCAACACAAAATCGTGATAGAAATTGGAAAGGCCTAAGAAGCTTTGAAGATCAGTGAGTGTGGTTGGGGTTGGCCAGTCACAAATGACCTAGATCTTGGTTGGATTGACATGCACCCTATGCTCATCAACAATGTATCCTAGGTACTAGACATTGTTCATGTTGAAGGAGGATTTTCCAAATTTTCATATAGCTTGTGTTGTTGCAGAGTGTGCAGAACTTGTTGAATATGTTGCAAATGTTCTGCCCAACTCTTGTTGAAGATGAGGATGTCATCCAAATACACCACCACAAAATAATGGGTAAATGGCCACAAGATATTGTCCATCATCCTCATGAAATTTATTGGGGAATTTGTCAAGCCAAATGGCATGACCAACCATTCGAAAGGGCCTTCTTTGGACTTGAAGGCAGTCTTCCACACATATATTTTTTCTATTAGGACTTGGTGGTAGCTGGACTTCAGATCAAAATTACTAAATTATTTTCCCCCCTTGACCTAGTCAAGGAGATCGTCAATTCATGGAATGGGTACCAGTTCCTGACTGTGATTTTATTTAGGGCTCGGTAATCAATGCATAGTTGTTAGGTCTCGTCCTTCTTCTGCACAAGCACGATTGGGCTTCCACAAGGTGATGATATTGGTCATATGTGCCCCTTTTTATGTAGCTCTCAGATCTGGTGCTTGATTTCCTCATTTTTTGATAGAGAGTAGTGATAGAATGGCCCATTGGGTAGCTATGCACTGGGGGTCACATTGATTGAGTGCTTGACATGACAATGCAGAGGTACCCCAGTCAGTCAGGAGTAGATGTATTTGTATTCTTACACAACCTTATCCACTTGCTTCTACTACGTGGAGAGACCTGTCACGGAGGACATGGATTTGGCTGCAACCTTTCACTCACTTTGAGCATGAATCATGAAGAAGACAAACTTCCCCGTCTAAGAGATGTCCTTCTTGCATTGCTTGGCAGAGATCCAGGAAATGGTAGTAAGTGGGACTACCATGGGTATCCTGTACAATTTCCTATCCAAAGTAATAATAACACTACGAGGCCTAGACTCATATACAACATGACATTTCCATAAATAAGGTTATCCCAAAATAACATCACAAACTTCAAGGGGGGACACATCACACAATACCTCATCTTTTAATGGCTTGATGTCGTAGGGAAGGTGACAATGTTGGATGCCGTGAATATTGCTCCCTTGGTGGAGCCATTTAATGGTGTATGAATGTGGGTGTGGTTTTTTCAGCAGAGCCAACCGCTTGATGACCTCTACTGAGATGAGGTTCTTCTGGCTACCTCTATCAATGATGAAGTGCAACAGAGTACCCTTCACCCACATCTGTGAATGAAAGAGGTGCTCACCTTCCTCTTGTTCATCAGGTTCACTGGGATGGGCCTTGGTGGTAGCAACGGTGGCACCATGTTCTTTGTCAATGGTCTGTCTCCCTTTTTATGGTTCTGAATCAGATTGGAATTCGACAATGTTATGCCAGGGGTTCTTATGGAACTC
The DNA here is from genome assembly GCA_032191745.1 of Picea mariana. NCBI lineage: Eukaryota > Viridiplantae > Streptophyta > Pinopsida > Pinales > Pinaceae > Picea > Picea mariana. The sequence continues at coordinate 38,407 of JASDQU010025964.1, read as the reverse complement.
GCACCACTTCCTGGTGTCTTTCTTTGTCTTCCCATTTTTCTTCTTTGTTTTCAGTTTAGAATGGTTTCCCTGAGGCTATCCATCCTTGCTCTATCATTTTTTCTATGGGTTGGAGCATCCTTTTCCCTACTTCTTTTGTGTGGGGTTCGCAAACCCAAACTGTCGTATCTTTTGTTAAATATTTTTCTTTATTTTGACAGCATATCAATAGGCCGCGCCCAAGGATGAGATGTCCATAAACTCCATTTTTTAATGGATGTATCTATGTAGACCCTCTTGGTACTTGAGCACCAGATGTCACTCAGATTGTTTGATACCCATCTTGGTGTGCAAGGTATGGAAGACATTGGTGAACTCTAGCACTATTTGGTCCCTTTCCTACCATAGTGTGGTCCATCTTGTATATAAGTCATCATAACTTCCAACATGGTAGTATTGTTCCTTAATAACATCCCTGAAAGAAACCCAAGTGGGTGCGACTATAAATAATGTAGATCCCTTGGTTTCCTTTTTCTCACATAAACTCTTGCACCAATCTTTGACATGGGGAACGGTATTAAGGAGCGCAAACATAATCTTTTCTCTATTAGAAAATTTATGGACAAAAACATATCCTTCTAGAAGGTTTAACCATTTGTCTAAAACATTTTAATATATTTGACCTTCAAATATAGGAATATCAAAATTGATATGTACCTTGAAGGGGGCGACCCCTCCCCTCGAGGAAGATGAGTCGCCTGTTGGAAGTCGTCAAAGGATTTGCACAAAATTATCCATCATCTCGTTCCTCTGTCGTGTGAGAGATTCCTCGAGCAACAATTTAAAGGGATATCCTACCCCATAGTCTCTCTTTTCTTCCCCCATGGGAGACCATGGAGTTCGGTGAGGCCGATCTTGCAAAGGATCAACCAGTTCGAGTCCCAACTGCTTATACCCTGACCTCATTGGGGACATGCATAGAGAAACAAATGAAGAGTAGACCACTTTGATACCATTGATCTAGATTTTTGAGTGGACCTAAATGAAATACATATTTATAAAATTAACACAGATATATAGAGAACAATAACAAAGATACAATAAAACTTAACTTCTGTTCAATAAAGAAATATGTTGAAACTGTAAAATGCAGAATGAAACAATCTTGCTTGAATGGTGGTAGATAATCTATGAGAAGTGATGTGCCAGCTACACGCATTCATTTTGAGCACATTACAATGAGGCATCCAAGACTTTTTAGCATCAATAAGTAATCAAAAAAATCTAGACATCCAAAAACCTAAACCTAGGAGATGAAGCACCAAAATTCATGTTGGCCCCGATGGGGTAAGTTGGTACATCAACTTCCCTTAGTCGTAACATTTTCATACGATCTTCATTTTAGGTGCATGATAACCCATTGGTAAGTTCTATCCGAGGACTACACATTATGCCATCACACTTCGACTTCATGTATACAGTGATTGTGGTGAGACCAAAAAATGTTGTTTAGGGGCTCAAAACGACCCCATAAGTTTAGGACCCAAAAAGATAGAAAACAAATGCCAAGATGAAAATTGTATGTGAGCCAGCTAAAAGAGGTGGGTGTCCATTGATATCCACTTGGATCAATTGAAGAAACACTAAAAAATCAGTTGGAAGAAAAGAGGTATCTAGAAGCCGAAATAGTATTACAAAGAAAGGAAGCAAAGGAGAGAGAAAATATTTTGACAAGTCATCTTAAGGAAAGATATGAGAAATTAAATAATATTGAAGAAAAAATTAGTCAACAAGAAAGAAGACTTGAAGAAGAAATAATCTCCTTGAAGACCCAACTTGAAGAAGCAAAGAGAAAAAAAGAAATAATGAAGATCTAGATGATGAAGAAAGAAGAAGATTGTGAGAATCTTGAAGAAGAAGTCATCACATTAAGGGTTGAAGTTGTCAAGCTCAGCAAGAACGTTGAAGAGAGAAAAATATCCACACCGCTAGTAAATCAAGTTGAAGAGAAGGCTAAGAGTTATGTGAAAGTCGTCAGAGGTCTTATCAAGAAGGAATAATGGAATCCCTAAAAGGAGAACATTCCATAAATGGAAAAGACTCAAGAAGAAGATTACAGAAGAGATGGATATCCAAGAATACCTTCTACTTCCAGGTATCAAAGAATATTCAATCAATGTGAAGGAAACAAAAGAAGATAAGATCTCGATCAACAAATGCATGAATTCAAAATGACTACATCAAAGAGAAGAACATTCACTCCCAAGTATCAAAATTTATTTTCTGGTTACTATTTTACTTGTAATAACTTTGGACATAAAGTTGTAGATTGCAGAGTGTATGGAAGAAATGTTCAAGCAAGAAATGTTTATGTGTCTCCCCATAATATTGAATGTTACAAACACCACAACCATGGACACATATCTCATGATTGTAGAAGCATGATGAAGTCTTCCATGAAGGAAAACACTGAGATTGGGTACAAGAAAATTTGGAGAATAGAAAGAACATGTGAATGAAAAACTCCCAGAGATCATATTCATAGGATTTATAGAGTTGTGAGATCATGATGAATCTAAAAGAAAAGAGGAAGATGCCAGAATTCAGAATGATGATCATGCAGCAGAGCAGGATTATATATTTTTATAATCCATTCAGCTTGGAGACTCCTAGTAAATGTGAATGATGAAGAGGGGAATTTTAAGCAACAGTTATAGATTAGAGAACTATCTTTCAGGAAGTATGAAGTATTTTTTTTCATATTTTGTGAAGACAGATTCAAAATGGTTTGATGGTAGAGGTTTAAAATGGATTCTAACATATTGGTAAATTAAGGAGCAATGCTTAAGTCCCCATGCAATAATGAAGGGGTTAGATAGAAGTTAGGAGGAATATCGCTGAGGAATATATTCATGATTGTATAGAGGATTCCAAGCATTAATTCAAGAAGGTATATATTCATTACAGATTCAAGAATGTGCACCTGTTGAAAACTTGTAGAGTTTGAATTGAAGACAGAGAAGTGGACATATTTGATTCATATTGAGGAACAAAAATATGCAGTGATCAGTTATAGCATATTTGAAGAAGCTCTCAGAACAAAGAAGTGACAGATTAGTCAACATTGTGTACAGTTGAGTAGTAGAGTCATGGATAGTTTTTGTGACATATGGATGGATATAAATCATCAGGATGAGTTGTAATGTCAAGGGAAAATTGTTGAATGATTGATGTTAGCTCAATGAAGACATGAGCCATGTAGACTTGAAGTTAAGTGATGAAGGAAAATTAACATGAATGCTTTTAATATACATCAGTGGATTACAATAACAAGAAGTGCCAATGGACAATGAGCACCAGAAGAGAGGAAATAAGGCATATACAAGAAGCCCCACATTGACCTACACGACATCTTGCAGAAGAAGATAGGGAGATAAAATATTTAGAAGGAAATACCCTTAATGTTAAAGGGGGATAGAAAGAAAAAAAACAAGAAAGAAAGATCATAAGCATGAAGATAGGGGAAGTGAGATTGTTAAAAGAAGGCATATTGTCAGAGGGGATTACCCTTTCCATTGATGTCAAAGGGGGAGACAAAAATCAGAGTGCATGAGTACAGGAGGAGCAATGATCATAGGGGGAGTATGAGTGTTGCCATCAATGCCAAAGGGGGAGATTGTTGAAAATTTGGTTGTCATTGATGTCAACCATAGAAGAAGTCCAGAATCCATAGAAGCCCCTAGAATTAATGGGTGATGTCAACACTAGAAGAAGTCTAGAAGCTTCTAGAAGTAATGTGTGTATTTGAAGAAGTCTGAAAAGTGGTCCTCTTATGGCGTGGATTTAGCATGGCCCTCATGAGAAGACGCTTTGAAGAAGTCTACAATAAACCCTAGAAGTATGGTTAAGTGGTTAAATGATTAAGAAGCCTTGGAGGTGTGGTCATGAAGCCCAAATTTGATTGAAAAAAAGAGTATGAAGGACAATGAAAATACATGCAAAATCCTCATAGATAGATAGTCCTCATCATGTCGTTTCCAATGGTAGGTGCTACACTACGTGGTTCCTCACGGTTGAGAAGTTATGACCTCTTAAAATGAACCCCCAAGTATGGTCAAGAAGCCTTGGATCTAAGGACGAGAAGTTACAAGTTGGCCCCAAAATTAATGAAAGAAGAAAAGTTGTTGGAACAATAAATTATAGGTCGACCCTAAAGTCAAATAAAGGAGGCACTTGGAAAAGTATACATAAACATCAAGAACCTCTCATTTGGTGATTCAAGAAAGTGTGTGTTTATGGTATGGAGCTAGCACAAGTGGGTTTGCACTTGTGATAGGATGATTGTTGATCTCAGTAAAGAAAATCTGACTTAGGAGAAAGGATGTTGAGGAGACAAAGAGATGACTATACTAGTTTTATGAGGTTATCTGTCGGTTGTAGTGGAGCAAGGTGCAAATTTATGAGGTTATTCGTGGGTCACAGTGGAGAAAAGTGCAGATATATGTGACTCATAGTGGAGTAAAGAGAGGATTCTTGAGTTTATCTGTGGGTCATAGTGGAGAAAAGAGTGGATGTATGCAAGTTACAGTGGAGCAAAAAGTGGATGTACATGGGTCATATTGAAGCAAAGCGGGAATGTTTGTGGGTTAATAGTGTATAATTAGTGGATTTGTGAAATGTTTTTGAAGAAGGATCCCTTATCTTGATGCTAAGGTTGATAAAGGTATGATGTCAGAGATCTGATGCATTAGTGTTTCCTCATGATGAAAGGCATGTTTGTCTACATGTTTTGAAGTATGTCTTGGATATTTTGGTATATTCCTTGAGGCATATCTTGGAGAGTCTTTGGAATATGGCTAGATACATATGTTGGTGATTTGAGATCTGATGTATTAGGTTTTTATAGAATGTAAGGTATGTTTTCTATGTGTTTTGATGTTCATATATTGGTGGTTATGGTATATGCTTAGGGCATATCGTTTGGTACATGGTTGAGGCATATCATGAATGATATGGAATATGTTTGAGGCACATCTTTTGGTACATGGTTGAGGCATATCATGAATGATATGGAAATGATATGGCATATGTTTGAGGCACATATTTTGGTACATGGTTGAGGCATATCATGAATGATATGACATATGTTTGAGGCATATCTTTGGTACACGAATTATGGATATTGTGGCACATATATCTTGGCATATGATTTGAGGCATATATTGGTGATGTCAGGCATATGTTTTTGGTGATCTTGGCATATGATTTATGTGAGTGGATCTAGTTTTGTTGATGATGATGCGATGATGATGATGATGTATCATAATCAGTGGCAGGTTGATTATCAGTGACAATGATAGGTTGAGTATCAATGACATGTTGATTATCAGTGACAGTGATAGGTTGATTATCAGTGAAAATGACATGTTGGTTATCAATGAAATTTTAAGTGACATGTCGAGTCTCCATTTATATTTCAGGGGGAAGGAAGGGGCAAGGAAATGGGTTTGTAGCCTCCTTCCGGTTGGAGCCTAATAATACAAGGAGTTGGATCTTCCTTCAGGTTGGAGCCTGTAAATCAAGGGGTTGGAGCCTCCTTCCAATGGGTGCTGGAGAATATAAGTAGTTGGAGCTTGCTTCAAGTTGGAGCTTGTAAAATAGGGGGTTGAAGCCTCCTTCCAGTTGGAGTTGGAGGATTTGGGGAGTTGTAGCTTCCTTCAGGTTGGAGCCTGTAAAAAGGGGGTTGGTGCCTACTTCCTATTGATGGTGGAGAATTTTGGAAGTTGGTGCTTCCTATGATTGTAATCTTTTGATATATAAGAAAACAATTTGTGATTTTCTCCCATTTGGGTTTCCACATAAAAATATCTTGTACATTGCATATGATCTGATGCATTGTTAGCCTAGTGGGTTAGCTTAAGTGGATGAGTGTTGTTGTTTTCTCGAATGAGGTTTCAGGGTTGAATCCTTGGCCATGAGCTTGTTTAGGGCCTCACTTGATGTCCCCATCGGGTTAGTCACGTAATCAGGCCGAACAATTTACCCCGTTTACCATCCACGAAAATGTGGGGAAGTACTCGGGGGTTTCCCGTCTTGTATTCCTAGGAAAAAAAATGATCTGATGCATTATTGAATGGTATTGTTTATGGTTATATGTTCATGACATATTAAATGCAATCATAAGTGAATGAAATTGTTGATAAGTTAATGTTTACATATGCTATAATTAAAAATGGTAAAAAATGCTCAATATTGATTGACCCCCACTCTCAGTATTGGTGAATACTCCAACATGTTGAACTCCTACCTCTTGACCTTCCTTTCAAAGATTGATTTCCATTTCTTCTCCTCTTAACTCTCATCTCTTTCTCTCTCCTTACTCATTGAAAAAATGTGCTAAACTAAAGTACTACATTTGAACTTCCTCAATAGTGTTTTATAAATTTACATCCATAATAAAAATAAAAAATAAAATAAAAATAAATAATATATCTTTATTATAATTTAAAAATAAATAATACTAATAAATCATTAAAAAAAATACATTGACATTATGTAATTTTTTTTTTGGATTTAAATGTTAGGGAAAATGCCTTAGCATTATTTTTTAATGGGTGATAGTGATCAAGAGTGAAGTGTGTTGTATGAATAATTCTTAAATTATTGTCTTATGAAAAGTATTACGAATGTTAAGAATGCTAAGTAGTTTATGTCATATTTAGTTTCTTCGAATTTGTAATAGCCTAGTTTTTTTAAGTGATTTTAATTTAATTTATTGTTTAATAATTATAATTATTATTATAAATTAATTAGTTCTTTAAAAATAGTGATTGGATTTTGATTAGAAGGTTTGAGGATTTGTGAGTTCACTCTAATTACATATGGTTTATATGGTGAATAATGATCAATAATGATGTTATAGTTCCACTCCAAATAATATAATGAGGTTTGAGGATTTGTGAGTTCACTCTAATTACACATGGTTTATATGGTGAATAATGATCAATAATGATGTTATAATTCCACTTCAAATAATATAAATGAAAATCAACATTTTTTTTTCATAAATTTAGATTGTGCATTGATAAAATTACATATATCAATTTTATCTATAATTAATATTGTAAAATCAAGTTTCAATAAAGATATTTGAGAATATTGAATTAATTTATCAATTAAAAACAATGATTTAAACAATTCAATATTACAATTTTAAATTTGTTACATGATTTTAGCGACCAAATAAAAAAAATTAACAATATTCTAATTATAATCAATAAAAATTACCCTCAATTTAACTTAATCATAAACATATCTCATTTGATGAACGTATATGTCTCATTTTTTTCTGTGTTAAAGCGTCTCATTTGATGAATGTATATGTCTCACTTTATTTGTGCATGAAAGCGTGTAAAGTAAAACATATATAACTTAAGTAAGAAGTAATTTATAAATGATTTTGCATTAGGAGTGATTTTATAAAAAAACATTCTATTATATTTGATGTGTGAAGTGGAGTGGTGATTATTGCATTTTTTAATATTTCAGTAAACATAAATTATCCTCTTTTCATAACTAACATACTTTTAAAGTATGGGAAAGGAAACACCGAAGTGAATTGAGGTGGTTATGTTTTTTAAAGACTATAAAATTTTGTTTTTGGTTGAAAATTGAATACTTTACAGGGTCCATATTTATTCTATATCTCGCAAAATATTTTCAATGATCATGTAACTCCAAAGCTAAATCGTGCAACTGCATGCCCACCTGCAATAATCACATATATGTGATCGACTTTTCCAAAGAAAAATGGAAGAGGAAGAAGAAACCTATAAAAATATTGAAGTTGCATTTCTTGTTAATCCACCCTACAAAATACTGTCTATAATCTCATTAACCATTGTATTGTTCTTTAGGTGATTTTAATTTATAACCATTCATATAAAGTGCACAAACAACCAATAGTTGTTGATGTGATCTTTCCTAAAAGCTAGAACATTGTCTGCTTGAGTTGTGGACAGAAAAAGTCATGATTGTAAGCTACACCTTAAATGATGATTTTTCACAAGTGATTGCCTAAATACCCATTAACTCATGAGCCAAATCAATTGATAATGACTCTCCACTCAAAATAGAAATCAAAGAAGAACCATCAGGCCTCATCATTTCCGCCAAAACAGATGCTCTAAATACAAGATGTAAATAAGTAGTCATGTTCGTCTATCAACTGTTCACTAAAAAAGAGAAAGGCAACAAAAAACAAACATGTGAGCTCTATACATACAAAATAAATCAAAATAAACATCAAAGATGAATTCACAAGATAAATCTCATGCTTTGTGAATTCTGGTATATTTTTTCTATTCTTTTCTGTCAATTTTGGTGAAAGAGTTTTCGTGCCACATTGTGTTCTAGAATGCCCTTCTATTGAATCAACATTGATATGAATATTCTTATTGAATCAATGTAATGGTCACTGTCAATGTCACTCTGTATATTAAACTTTAGCCATCCTTAAATTTTTATTTAATGTTTATGAAGAAACATTTGTTCTCTAACTCTTTCTATTACCCTTCTCGAATAATGAAATTTGATATGGACTGGAGTTTTTGTTGTGTGAACCAAGATTGAAGTTGCAGATTTGAAATAAATTGTCTTTAATTTGAGTGCAGTTCTATCATTTTGAATACACTTAAAGTATAGAATCCTCCATCAGATCTGAATCCTATAATTGGATCTAATTCCCCCATCCAAAAATGATTGCTAAAATCGGAACCACAACCACAAACTTTTGAAATGGATCCAATTATCATAAACTAATCTAGTAAAAAAATAAATAAATAAAATTGAAGAATTGGTTCTGGATCGATAAATCCATGGATCCTCAAGGATTTGAGCGTAGGTACAAGGCTTGATCTAGTGAATCCACTAACATCAGTAAAACCTGATCCATGAAGTTTTTGACATTTGTCTTTTTCTTCTTCCTCCATCAATTTTCTAACTAATTGTAGAATGGTGCCTACATTGGATTTAACAATCCGAACTTTCAAATTTACTTTTGCACTTTTAGACTCACTTATCACATATTCATTAGGTGCTTTTGTGAAATTAATACATTATGATACTTATATACTATGCTTCTAGCTGTGAAAATACTCAATGTTACATAGGGATGTGCTCCCTTGGGGCAACCCCCCACATTTACCACATTTCCAAGACTGGGAAACACAATGTGGGACATTTCCCCACATCCATCTTTTGGAGAAAATCAGGGAGACAAAGGGTGGGACTTTTCCCAAGAAACAAGGGTCATTTCCCATTTGTGGGGGACCAACAAATTTCTCCCAATGGCCTTAGAAAAAGTCAAAAAATCTAAAAATTAAAACCCTAAAATGAATGTGAATATGTATTCCATGTGTTCATTATTCATGTTTATGACTTGTCATTATATATTTAGATTTTAACAGTTTTAGGATTTTGAACGGGACCCCCAAGGTTGGGGACCCCAAAGTTTCCTTAAAATGTGGGGGATGTCTCAATGTATCCTCCCTGTGCATTTCCCCATTCCCATGTCCCCTACCGCAGAGACTTGGTGGGGGACCAACAAATGTTTCCCAACTGCCTTAGGAAAAGTCAAAATTTCTAAAATTTAAAACCCTAATGCAAATGTGAATATATTTCATGTGTGCATTGTTCATGTTTATGACTGTCATTGTTTTTCATATATTTATTTTTTAACATTTTTAAGATTTTGAATGAGACTCCCTATGTCGAGGACCCCAAAGTTTCCTTCAAATTTAGGGGATGTCTCCACACATCCCACATATGTGTTTCCCCATTCGTTGACCTAGAGGCTTGGTGGAACATTGAAAATACTATTGGGATGTTCTAATAAGATGATAACTACTATAAAAGACATTCTTGTAAACAAAAATTTTAACTTGGACAAAACAAACATGTCATTTAAGCAATGATCCTAATCAACTTAAAAGAGAAGATTTCAATAAGAAATTGGAATATATGCCAAATGAAAATTCCGTTCAATGGTAAGAAAGAAAATATAATCTTAGTCAAACTCACAGTAGAAACATGCCTTAACAAATATAATCTTAGTCAAAATCACAATAGGACCATGCTTTAGAAAATGACAATGTAGAGGAACTTAAGGACACCAATCAAATAGACACAATGCAAAGAGACAAAACAAACAAACCCAACTTTAATCTTAAAACATGATTGTTGCAAGCACCCAACATCTCAATAAATATATTTTTTTACAAAAATCATACAAATAAAGAAAGCAATACCATCATAGCCATAATGTAAACTATCACAATAATTTCAAATCAAGCAATGAGAGTTGTCTCTAGAGCAATGTTAAATAGTCCTAAACAACTTCAAATCCTTCCCCCATATATATATATATATATATATATATATATATATATAGTCTATTTTCTATATAATCATTAATGCATAATATGAACACACTCAAAAACTTATATTATTAAATAATTTCTAACTTATATTATTAAATAATTTCTTTATAGCATTGCATAAATAAGATAACAAAACTCCGTGTGAGAGAAAAGCAAAGATGTATAAAATGTAAGCTGGACAGTATTAACCTTTATAAAACATAAAACTAGTTTTAAGAAACATTTAGTAAATTAGTAATACACTTCTATAAATATCTTACATTTTTTTTTTATTCATTAGAATTCAACATTATTCATAGTTCACACTTATGTAGTTGAGTTTAGAGTAAAAAATCACAAAATATCAGCAATTACATGCATCCCTGTAAACACCCACAAACAATTTAGTGGAGTTGTTGTAACCATTAAGACTGGATTTTCAAGTATTATAGTATTGCAAATGCAACTTATTTCACTAAGCATTACTATGCAAATTGTAGCTTATTTTACTAATCATTACTGTGAAAATTCCGTTGTATCCAAAATTGCAACTTATTTCACTAAGCATTACTATGCAAATTGTAGCTTATTTTACTAATCATTACTGTGAAAATTCCGTTGTATCCAAAATTGTGAGCTCAAGGAAAAAATAAGTCTTAAACACACAATAATCTATAAGCACTTGATTCACCATATTACATATTCAAAATGAGGCTTGTGGGAGCTTAAAGATTTGAAAGTTATTGGTGTGTAATTGAATAATAATTGTCTCAAAACAATGACATACACTTTAAGAGTTAATTAAAGTTGTGTGAGACATACTTTTTGTTGAATTCATCCGAGGTGATTGTGTGAGATGTTTGCAAGCTTGCCAAACGAGTAGCCTGCTTCTCAGTGAATGAAACAATCCATCCATTTACGATGTTCCTTAACTATCTGTGGCACCAATAGGTATAAAAAAAATCACATCCACTTCTTCACCTTGAACACTCTCTCACACAGAACAACATTGTGAATTGCATGTTTCAAAAGACAAAAAAAAATACATTGTGAATTGTATGTTTCAAAAGACAAAAAAAAAAAAAAATACATTGTGAATTGCATGTCTCAAAAGACAAAAAAATAACTTTAGTAAGCCTGGTCTTGGCAAGAAGATTACAGGACTAGTGATGCAGTAGCATTGTACAAAGCCAAAAGCACGCGCTTAGCCAAATGAGTAGCTAGACGTGTAGATGGAAAAATAGCACATTTTTATGAACAATGTTTTGAATTTTGAACTTAAAAGCATTAATGTAATAGTTAGGAAGAAGGCATACTTTGCATTTATACCTAGGAGATATGAACAAATCTGGGGGGATTAATCCCATCTGTCAAATTGTAATAGGCATTTAAGTCTGTTGGTGAAAGTAGGTAGATTGGAATTAAGAGATTAGACAGTTTAGAGTGTAGGAGGGAAAATGGATATAGACACCCTCACTCTTGTATTATTGTATCATTAGCATGGAGAAGAAGAAGAGAGCTGTAGCAGAGAGCTGTATAGAAGAACCCATGTACAGGAGCACTTGAGTTAATATATGAAGATTTGACTCAGATTTCATGGTGTTATGATGTTTGTTGTTTACATATGTTGAATGGTATGCTTATAGTTGTTTTATTCTCTCTGTTATGCATTTGTTTCAATGTTGTGTTGAATGTGTGATTTCATGTTAAATATATGAAGTCTGAAAGAGGAGAAGAATAAGTTTCAATTGTTTCTCATCCTGAGAGTTTCTGCAAGGAGTGCAGTGAAACGTCTGCAAGGTGTGTGTTGACAAAAGTCTGAGTTTTATCTCAAAAAGCTTAGGAGAGATACCGTTGTTCTCATTTCCCACAGAAGTGCAGGTGAAGCATAGAATCCGTGCAAGGTGTGCGCAGGCTAGTTGAAGCCTTAGAATTTATCAACTAAGGTTGAAGAGTGAAATACTGCTGTTGCCGAGAGTGCACAGAGTTGAGGAATCAAATACACAGAAGTATTTGAAAGAGTGCATGCAGGAGTCCTTTTGAGACTTGAGGTTGAAATAGAAAGATCAAGAGGGCCGGCACCTTTGAAGTATTTAAAGGAAGACGAGGAGCTGAATTAGTGTCCAGAAGGTTAAGTCCCGGTGAAAGAACATTGGCTCGTTTCACAGAGATTCATTGAGGAGTGAATCAGACGGTTGAAATTCTCCGTGGAGAACTCACAAAGTTGGGAGGACTGTAGGATCCAGTGAAGTTGCAGGGTGGTTAGAAGTTGGGTGAACCCATCACTTTAGTATCAGGCATCAACGTGGACCATTGATCGTGATCTGTTTTGAGCGTCAGATTATTTCGGGGATTCAGAATTCGTAAGTCCGGAGTGTAAGCCAAAATCCTTGGTCACTCTAACTCCCAGATCGCGAAAAGGATTGTTAAGTGTGGAATTTCAGGATTTCGGTAATTCAAAATTTGGAATACCAGGAATCCTAATGACAAGGAGGGGCCTTTGCATTGAAAACCCTGAAGTTACAAAACCTAGAATATCCTTGAAGTGACATTTCGGCATTTCGGGGATCGGGGTTTCGGCATTCCCATTGACAAGGATTCGAGGCACTTCACATAAGAAACCCCGAAGTCGCGAAATGCGAAGTATTGGTGAAGTGGTGTTTCGGCATTTTGGTGTTTCGGGGTTCGGGAACCCGAGAAGACAGTGGTTTGGAATCGAGAGTCTCAAACTCCTGGTACCCAAAAGCTCGAAATAGCATGGGCCGTCGGATCTAAATGGAGGCTATTAGCCGTTGATTCCGTAGAAGGCGCCATTTCAGAATTCAGGATTTCGAAGTGGTAAGGGAACGACAATCAAAGGCTTGTTCAAGTCCCGAAAACTGGGAAGAGTGACAGGTGGAAAGAATCCACGATAGAGACACAGGACAACTGAGAATACAGATGGCGGATACTCGTTGCCAGGTAGTGTCATTTTTTGTTGACTGTTTCGGGGTTTCGAAGGCTGGAGAGTCGAGAAGCCTTGCATTAGGATTCGCGAAATCACGAAGTCCGAAACTTCGAATCGGCGAAAGAGTCTCGTTCATAACCGTTGGAGAGCTAGCCTTTGCTGAACGTATTGGGATTCGGCATTTCGGTGTTTTCAAAGACAAGGAATCGGGGTCCTTTTCATTGGAATTACCGAAGTCGTGAAACGTGACACAGTTGTGGAGGAGGACGTGGCCAAAGATTTCGGCAATTCGACATTTCAGGTTTTAGAGGTTGAAGAGAAAAGAAACTCGACAACAGGAATCGCGATATCGCGAAACCCGAAATCTCAATTCGAAAAAGGGCGTGATCATATTGTTGGTCAAGAGATTTGGGTTGATGCCTTGTGTTCGATCATGTGGGCATACCTATAAGGACCTGTGGAAAACACTGTGGTGTGTGTGTGGGATTCCTTGTGGAGGAATCGAAAAGTCAATTTGATTCAGGGAAGATTTAGAACGATCCTGCGTGGATCTTGGCTCGAGGGTTGGGGTCTGCACTATTTGTGGTATCAGAGCTCAGAACAAGTTCTTTTCTTTCTGTAGCAAAGAAAAGAGGAACATTTTACAACCATGTTGTCGAGAAGAAGAGACGGGCCAATGCCAATGCCTGATCTAGAAAGAAAAAGAGAAATGCATGAGTTACGTGCCAGGCTTGATGCCATGGAGACAACACAGAGGTGCACAGTTGACGTTGGGGATATCAGCGAGGTTGACAATGAAAATGAAGATGGAAATGAAGGAGAAGAAGTTGCAGTCAAAGATGTTGTGGATGAATGCCTATTCAGGGTTGTTGCAAGGATAGGTGTCAGAGAAAAAATGGACATTCCAGTGCATGAGGGAAACCTAGATGTTGAAGAGCTTCTAGACTGGATTAGAGCTCTAGATAAATACTTCGACTATGAGGATGTCGAGGAAGACAAGAAAGTCAAACATGTCGTTACTAGACTTAAAGGGCATGCAGCACTATGGTGGGATGAACTGCAGGCTGATAGATGTTGCAAGGGCAAGAAGAAAATCAAGAGCTGGGATAGAATGGTTGCAAAGATGAAAGCCAAATTTATACCCAAGGATTATCAAATCACTCTGTTTTGGAGGATGCATAATTTGAGACAGAAGCTGATGTCAGTGAAAGAATACACCGAAGAGTTATACAAGATAAACATCAGAGAAGGTCATCGAGAAAGCGATGATGAAAAATTTGCTAGGTACATAAATGTTCTGCGATATGACATCCAAGATGAGATGATCATGATGATCATTCGAAATGTGGAAGATGCTTATCAGATAGCTCTGAAAGTTGAAGAGAATCTAAGCCAGAAACAAGGTCAAAGAGGCCGAGGTAGAAGTCAAGCCATAGGCAAAACAGATGCCCAAGATAGAACTCAGAAATCTAAAGAAGAGGGAAAGAAACCTCAAACTCAACATGAGAGAGGAGGAAGCTCACAGAGATGACAATATGCCGATAGAAATACTTTTCCTTGAGCTAGAGGAAGAGGAAGAGGCAGAGGCGATGAAGTAAAATGCTTTGTCTGTGGAAAGATTGGACATAAATCCTATGAGTGTCTAGATAAGAAAAAAGATGGTGGTGAAACTCACATTGCCGAAGCTCAAGGATGAAATGTGGAGACAGAAGATGTTGAGGGTAGAAGATCCTTAATGATGAGGAATGTTCTCTTGAAGTCGGAGAAGGAGGCAGAGAACCCAGCCCAAAGAAACAGTCTGTTTCGGACTGCTTGCAAAACCAAAGACAGGGTATGCAAAGTCATAATGGACAGTGGTAGCACATACAATCTCGTATCTACAGAGATGGTAGAAAAGCTGGAGCTGGAGACTATTGTACATCCAAGCCCATACAGAGTTTCGTGGCTACAAAAAGGACATCAGGTAAATGTTACTAAACAGTGTTTAGTTGAATTTAAAATAGGAAGATATAAGGATGAAATATTATGTGATGTCATTCCCATGGTTGTTTGTCATCTATTGCTAGGTAGACTATGGAAATATGATAGGAACGTGATTCATGATGGGAGAAAGAACACGTACACCCTGGAGAAGAATGGTAGGACTCACATGTTGCTGCCAATTAAGGATAAAGAGGTGAAAACAGAAATGAGCAACACTGTACTTCTCATGAGTGGGAAGGAACTTCTTAATGAGGTTAAGAAGAAGGAAGACACACAATTTATTGTGGTCAGGAAGCCCAGAATTGTTTTGACCAATACGAGGATAGATGATTTACCAGAAGAAATCCAGGAGTTGCTGGAAGAGTTTACTGATATAGTAGTGGACGAACTACCTTGTTCGTTGCCACCTATCAGGAGTATAAGCCATCACATCGATCTTATACTTGGAGCCAGTTTACCAAACAAAGCCATGTACAGATTGACGCCACAGGAAAATGAAGAAGTTAAGAGACAGGTACATGACTTAATGGACAAAGGATTGATTAGAGAAAGCTTGATCCATGCGTTGTTCCAATAGTGCTCACCCCAAATAAAGATGGAGGTTGGAGAATGTGTACAGACTCAAGGGAAATCAATACGATTACCATCAGATACAGATTTCCATTTCCGAGGATGGACGATTTGATGGATTGCTTGAGTGGAGCAAGAATTTTTTCAAAGATTGATTTGAAAAGCAGATATCATCAGATTCGAATGAGAGAAGGTGGTGAATGAAAGATAACATTCAAGACAAATAAAGGGCTATATGAATGGCTTGTTATGCCATTTGGTTTAATGAATGCACCCAGTACTTTCATGAGATTCATGAACGAATTCCTGAAGGATTTCATAGGAAAATTCGTCATTGTATATCTTGATGATATATTGATTTTCAACAAGACTGAAGCAGAGCACTCGAAGCATTTAGCTGCAGTAATGAAGAGATTACAGCAAGAGAAATTGCTGATAAATATGAAGAAATCGTCATTTATGAGGACATAACTCATTTATTTGGGTTTTGTTATCGCTGCGAATGAGTTGAAGATGGATCCCGAAAAGGTAAATGCGATTAAGAATTGGCCATCTCCGAAAAATGTGTTTGAAGTTCGAAGCTTCCATGGTTTGGCAAGTTTCTACAGGAAATTCATCCGAAACTTCAGTGGAATTAGCGCACCAATGATGGATACAGTGAAGAAAAGACACAAATCTTTTCACTGGACAAAAGAAGCAGAGAAGAGTTTCAATCTGTTGAAGAAGAAGATCATGGAGCAACCAATTCTGGTTTTGCCGAATTTTAGCAAGACATTCCAAGTTAGGTGTGATGCGAGTGGATTTGCAATTGGAGCGGTCTTAAGCCAAGACGACAGGCCGATCGCATACTGCAATTAAAAATTGAATAAAGCGAAGATCAAGTACTCAACATATGACAAAGAATTTTATGCAGTCATACAAGCACTGAAGAAATGGAGACATTATTTGGTTCCTAAAGAGTTTGTTTTGTATAGTGATAATCATGCTTTACAATTCATGACTCAATAGGAGAAGTTGAATCAAAAACATGTTAAATGGGTTGAATTCATGCAGAATTTTACTTTTGTAATTAAGCATATTTCTGGAACTGCTAACAAAGTTGTTGATGCTTTGAGCAGGAAATGTTTGCTTATGCAGGAATTCAAAGTCAAGACTTTGGGTTTTGATAACCTCAAAGAAATGTACAAGGATGAACCAGATTTTAAAGAGGCATATGAGGCATTTGAGAATCCAGTTCTCAGGGACAGAAGCCAATGGACCGAATACATGATCTAGGATGGATTATTATTCAAGGGCAATCAGCTATGTATTCCAAAATGCTCCATGAGGGAGAACCTGCTGAAGGAAAAACACAGTGGAGGATTGGCCAAACACTTCGGTCATGATAAGACATTCTCAAAGTTGAATGGTTCATATTTTTGGCTAGGGATGAGGGTAGATGTTAAGAAATTTTTAAACAGATGTAGGATTTGTCAACACACAAAAGGGAAAAGGCAGAACACAGGGTTATATCAACCATTACCCATACTAGAAAGGCCATGGGACACAGTGAGCATGGATTTTATATTGGGACTGCCAAGAACACAGAGAAGCCATGATTCAATCTTTGTGGTAGTCGACAGATTTTCAAAGATGGCACATTTCATACCATGCCAAAAAACCGACACAACTCATATTGCGAACCTGTTTTTCAAGAAAGTCGTCAGACTTCACGGCTTGCTAAGGAGTATCATTTCTGACCGAGATGCCAAGTTCATAGGGCATTTCTGGAGGACCTTATGGAAGAAGTTGGGGACAAGTTTGTCTTTTAGCTCAACATATCATCCTCAGACGGATGGGCAGATAGAAGTCGTGAACATAAGCTTGGGAGATTTTCTAAGGAGCTTAGTGACTGAACACCACAGTCAATGGGATCACATTCTGCCACAGGTAGAATTCACTTATAATGATTCGCTTAACAGAAGCACAGGGCAGAGTCCATTCCAGATTGTATATGGAATGCAACCAAGGGGAGTGTCTGAATTGAAAGATTTGGAACAAGTTGAATTCAGGAGTGCTAGTGCAGAGGACTTTGCAGAGGGAATGAAGGAGCTTCACAGCAGAGTCAAAGAGCGATTGCAGAGTTCAAGTCAAGAATACAAGCGGAGAGCAGATCGACACAGGCGAGAAATTCAATTTGAAGTTGGTGATTTGATTCTTGTGCATCTGAGGAAGGAAAGGTTCCCAAGGGGAACATATAACAAACTAAAGATGAAAAAGATTGGACCGTGCAAGGTCATAAGGAAATTTGGGGCAAACGCATATGAGATTGAATTACCCGATGGGGTTGGAATCTCACTGATATTCAATGTTGCAGATTTGTAGCCTTACATAGCTGAAGAAGCAGGAGCAGAAGATGAACAGAAAGAAGTTCAATGGACAAAAAAAATGCCTGTAGCTGAAAACCCGCAGATGGAAAGCATAATTGACAAGAGGATTAGAAAAAAGACCAAGAGAAAAGAGTATTTTGAATACTTGGTCAAATGGAAGGGACATCTAGTTGAATATGCTAGTTGGGAAGATGAAGAAAAAAACTCATAAGCATGGGCAGATCGTGCAGGAGCTCATGAATAGGAGTTCATGAAAATTTTCAAGCAAGGGAGTATGATGCAGGAGCATCGTACAAAGCCAAAAGCACGCACCTAGCCAAAGGAGAAGTTGGATGCGCAGATGGAAAAAGAGAAGGTTTTTATGAACAACATTTTGAATTTTGACCTTAAAAGCATTAATGTAATAGTTAGGAAGAAGGCGTACTTTGCATTTATACATAGGAGATATGAACAGATCTAGGGGGATTACTCCCATCTATCAAATTATAATAGGCATTTAACTCTGTTAGTGAAAGTAGGTATATTGGAATTAAGAGATTAGACGGTTTAGAGTGTAGGAGGGAAAACAGATATAGACACCCTCAATCTTGTATTATTGTATCATTATCATAAAGAAGAAGAAGAGAGTTGTAGCAGAGAGTTGTAGAGAAGAACCCATGTACAGGAGCACTTGAGTTAATATATGAAGCTTTGACTCAGATTTCATGGTGTTATGATGTTTTCTATTTACATATGCTGAATGGTATGCTTACAGCTATATTATTCTCTCTGTTATTGATCAAAATCTGGACCAGAGGTCAAATTTTAGCTCAAAAATCAAAGTTCTCGGAATTGCCTCAAAACGAATGGGTGCGTAGCCCTCGTCATCAAGAACACAACGCAACTCGTTTGGGTTAAAACGGACGTCGTATGAGAGAGATATCGCGATCTGTTCGGATCGCCAAACAGGCAAAAAAAAGGACTTTGACTGTGCAGTCTGTACAGGCTGATGTGGCAGGGTTGTACAATGATGTGGCAGAGACCGTACGACCGTACGCTGATGTGGCATGTGATGACATGGCAGTTTTTGATTGGAAAATGTGGTCGAATTATGATGTGACACGTGGCATCATTTTGGTTAATGGTGTGGTGCCATGTGGCCCAGTCATGGGCTGCCACGTGGCACCCCGTTATTGGCTATTGGTTGTTGTGTTAAAATTGTATGGGGTCCGTGGGGGTCGAACCCCGGATCTCCCCTTTGGCTCCGCACTTTGGTAGAGTGTGGGATACCACTAGTCCACACGGTATTACTTATAAACTATATGTTTTATAAAATATTTGAATTCGATTTATGTTGTATATGGCGGGGGGTTGAGCTGGGGCTTAGCCCCAACCCATGGTTTTATTATGTTACATATGACCATACCATAGCATTTGCGCGAGAGTTGGTGTTACACACGGAGCCCAACCCTCGGTCGCACTAACACTACCACACGATCATGCCCTCCGTTGATTGTGCACGGGGTTTTCAAATGTTGGCCCGTGGTTATATGTGTGACTGCATACGACCACAACAGAGCGCGCGGAAGTTTAAAACAGTTGAGTTTTGTTTGCTAGCTCGAGGTCATATGACCCTCATGTGCCCGAGAGCTAGGCGGTTAGGGGCTGGCGCACCCATAACCGTCCTACAGTTTGGACCGTTTTTGGTTATGCACGTGTGCTGGGTTTAAGCATGCGTTTTGGAGCGTGTTCTAGGTTCAACGTACAGGAGGTGCGTTTTGGCGAACCAGAGACAGCAAGCTTGAAGGAAGAGAATGGCAGGAGGCCTATCTTCTTCATTTTTTGGCCGAATGAGGTGCCGTAAAAGCCCAGCTAGGGGTTTTTGGACGTTCTGAATCCATTGGCATTGTTTTCACATCCATTTGAAGACTTATTTTGTATGTTTTTAACCATTGAAGTTTCAAGAAGCTTCAGGGAGCTTGAAGCCCTCATTGATTGAGGTCATGTTTTGGTGAGTCCAAGTTTGTTTTTTGTGACTGAATAGTCATTTTTGGCTAATTGTTATGCTCTGAACACGTTGGGACAGGTTTCAAAGGCTTTGGAGGACTTTTACAGGTGTTTTTTCCATAGAGAAGTTCAGGGAAGCTTAAGGCCACATGTAGAAGAGGTCATGCCCGGATGAGCCATGATCCATTTTCAGTGTTCTATTAGTCATTTTTGGGGTTTTTATGTATTCTGATCCCAATGGTACAGTTTTTTTTTCCATTGGAGCTGAGCAGCAGCTTGTAAAACAATCTTTGACAAATTAATCCCAGAGAGCCAAGTCCATTGATGGGGGATCAAGGAGATGTAGCCCAGAGAGGGGTGAACTCCTTTATCATCTTGTTATTGTTGTGAGTGTTTGCTGGTTATTATTTGTTGCAAGTTATTTTTGCTATTGTATTTATGAAAACAACATATTTAATCTTGCAAAGACCTCACACATAAACATTTAAAAGAAGCATAAACTTGACACATAATTCATCTTGCATATTTTAACACATGAAGCAAGGTCCTGTAAAGTTTATTTTCATGAAGTAGAGGGTGCTTGCATAGCATAACAAGTCAGCCTTCTATTTTCAGATCAGGTGGTATCAGAGCATAGTTTGTTTTGCTCATGTGTTTGCCATTGATAGCTTGAGATTTAGCTGTTGGTATTGTGCAAGTTTTGTGTTGAAGTTTGATATCT
>JASDQU010025963.1:41577-58366 GCA_032191745.1 Picea mariana | reverse complement strand
ATCAAGTAGCATAACAATAGCTCAAGATACAGTGAGTTGGGAGTGAGAAAAGGGATCTATTTATACTTGGAGAGACAAACCTACCTCTCTTGGATCAATGCCAAGTGTCCACCACCAAGCACAAGATGAGATCCCAAGGCTAGGGCACACCATCTAGGGTTTAGATCTTAGATCTAGGGTGTAGATTGGTGTGGGAAATGTTGGGATCACACAAAAGAGTAGTGTGAGGTTTATGGGATGCGTGCCAAGGGAGAAAAAGGAGCCCAACCATCAAAAAATGAATTTTCCTAGGAGATACACAAGAGGGGGGGCATAACTCTCCTTGGAGGGCGCACGATTTGGGGGAGAGGAGAGGAATTAATGAGGGAAGGGGAGTGGAGAGGCATTGGGATGAAGCAAAGAGGTAGTGGGAGGCTAGGAAAAGCGTGCCAAGGGATAGCATAAGTCTCCCATTGATTTTTTTTTATCATTTTTTACTTTTTGGAGACTTTTTAGAAGGAAGGCACACCACTCTAGGAAAAGTGACGTTTTTGCTTTATGGCTAGGTGGGGGGGTGATGTGAGGGTTGGAAAAGGTTAGGAAAAATCTCTCTCACCTTCATCCATCTTTACATCATTCTTTTAACTCATTTTTAAAAAATACATTTTTGCCATGTTTGGACTTTAGCAATTAAAATTGTTGTTTTTGACCAACTGACACTCCGGGTGGACAAACCCATAGCAAAAGTTGTCCGACTGAGCTAAAACTTGGTCCATGGATGTGGGGGGTGCTATTCCATTTCTTTTGAGCACAAATACCCCTATCAAAAGTCCAAGGACCTAGTTTTTACAATTTTTGCTCAAAAATAATTAATTAATTAAATAATTAAACCTCCAAACTTAGGGAAATTTAATTAAAAATTAATTAATTAAAAAAAACTAACTTAGACTCGATGGAATTCCGCGAGACTCTCTAAGATGTCTTGCATGGCCATTTACAATGATTCCCTACAATAGTTACCAAAAGATAAGTCCACTAGAATGCCGTTCACTACTTTGGAGGAATTATTGCAAGTGTGAGGGAAAAAATCAAGGGAAATCAATAAGGTTGAAAAGCCGAATTGATAACCTGAGGATAAAAATCCCTCGGTGAAAGAAACTCTCCCAGTGAACCGATCCCAAGGTAACTGACCTAGACATGACACATGCAGACCTATTACATTATTGACCCATGCAAGGGTGCAGAAATTCCAATTACAAAAAGAAGGGCTGGGGCCAAACATGCCTTGTAGAACCAAAAGTCTTCAACAAATTTGCATTTGATGATGCATCTCTTCATGGCACATGGAGTTGACCACCTGTGTTGGAGAGGTGGTCAACAGGGTGCTAAACTTGTCTAGATCAAATTCAGAAAACCATTCTGCAACATTTCCTTCTAAAGAATACACAAATAAAGTGATTTTCACATTCTCTTCATCATGACCCCTACAATACTTCAAGACACATAGATTAAAGTTGAGGATGTGTGATTGCACTTATAGCATTGTTCCCTTGAAAGCAAGGAAGCTTCTCTATAGCTTTATCTAGAATTGGGTGAGGAGCTCCTTGGATAGCTGCAAAGTTCAAAGGTCTCAAAAAGGCACTCATGACTACGTTAGGATTATTAGTGGGAGTATTAACAGTTGGTTGATTATTATTAGTTTGGAACAAGTAATGGATATCAGTGAGTGCTTCTTCTCCAAGACTTTCAAGTAGCCTTCTAGGGGCAAGGCGATTTAGCCTCCTCCTATAAACCTTTTCAGGTTTAGGAAAATAATAAATCACTCCTTGTGAAGTGCTCCTAGTAGTATATTTGACAGATTTGTTCAATGGAGTCGCCACTTGGAAAGAAAGCAAACAAAAACAACCAATGCAAGTTAAAAAATTTAGGGACTAAAGTTTATTACTTAGTTCTTTACAAAAACAAGTTAAGTCATTTAGACCAAGTATAAAAGATTTATCCCCGACAACGACGCCAAAGATGTTGCCGTCTTTATATACACTTGCAAACGTGAGCTAAGTCCTGCTCACTTAGTGTGTCCTTGGAGGCACAATGCCTAGGTTCAAAGCCCATTGTCACGTCAATTTGAACCTCTTCTGTCTAGGCTTACTCCTAGGGAAGCCAAAGGGGGTAGACCCTAGTTACTTTCGGAGATTAGAGATTAATTCTAGGAGTTGGTTTTAATTAGTTAAAAGGTTAGGGGGAAAGATCTAGCCTATATGCAAAGGCAACAATGCAATGTGCAACAATTCAAAATGAAAAGCGAACCTTTTCCTAGGACAACTAAAGACTAGTGCCTAAGATTGGGCAAGGGGTCAACTAGAGTTTTAGGTAGATAGATTTTACAAAGTTTACACAAGATTACGAAGATTACACAAGAACTAGATACAAAGCTACAAGATTAGATACAACTATATAACAACTAGATATAAAGTTACAAAGCAAGATCTAGGAGATACAACTAAACATAAGATACATGGAAGATACAATTATAAACAAAGATACAAAAACTAGCCCAACTACTTGATTGTGCGGGAAATGAAGACGTTTGAAATGAGAGATTACCAACACATCAAGCCAACATGCTGAACAATAGAGTGCCTCCAAAGGATGCACAGTCTACGTGACTGCTTTCAACGGCAACACAAATTACACCAACCCAACAATGAAGTTGCCTCCAAAGGATGCGCAACTTCAAGGGGGTCAAACCAATATGCCAACACCACACTAAACTGAAAATGAAATGCTTGAAAAAGGCCTCCAAGGGCAAGGGCGCAACTAAAACCACTTAGTTAATTATCCACAACATTCAAATAAAATTGCATGGAAATGTAAATGAGAAGTGAAAGCTTGCAAGATTTAAATGTAAACCATAAGATGATGTATGCCAAAGTGAAAGTCCCCAAGTTGAGAGTGGATTAAGGATTATTAAAGTTATTAAGTTAATGATTGAATCCTAACTAAGTGTCAACCTCAAGACTCCCCCCGCTTGTACCAAGTAGTTGCTGGGTGCTCAAGAAGTGAGGCAAACAAGGCCCCACCCTAGTAATATGGATTGTTGTTGATCCAAGGGTTAAGTATAAATTAGTTCATTAGTCTATATATCTAAGGGATTAAAAGTTTTTCCATGCTAAACCCGAGGTGTGTATAAAGGTGGCAACACTAAGCAATATATCTCTCTAGCATTCACAAAAAATAATCCAATTTAAGATCGTGAGAAGCATGAAGTAAAAATGAGATCCACTATCCATGGTGAAAGAACAAATAAGTAGGCATTCACAAAAAATAATCCAATTTAAGATCGTGAGAAGCATGAAGTAAAAATGAGATCCATTATCCATGCTGAAAGAACAAATAAGTGGGATGCACAGAGATGGGGTGTTACACCTTTTTCCATGCACTGGATGGAAGATTTCAAAATCACAACTATGATACCATGTTATTTTTTCAGCACATGATACAGATCTGTGCTCAAAGAATTATTGAATTCTAACAACATAATTAAAACTTTAGTATATTCCTATCGAAATTTCACATTTTTACAACATAAATATAAGGATGGAAATTCAAGAGTGAAAATACAACATCATGTGCAATGGAACAAATGCCGAACTAACCAAGAGGGATCCTAAGGCTATGCACATACGTCAGTTTGACAACAGGACCACCCTCAACTTAAAGAAGTGTTTGAAGTAGAAAACCATCTTTGGTCTAAGGTCCTCAGGGTGAGGGGTGATCCAAGTGACCTTGATGTATTGTATGTAGATATCCTCTCTAATCTACCTATTCAAATCATGCTTGGAAGGCAAAAGGTGACCAGGGGCATCTAAGGAGTATATAAAAGGAGGAGATAAATGGAGATTGATTCGTAACCGCCTTTGATATTTAAATGGTCGGCTCAACAAAACAAATCTAATCTTAAAGCTACAATCGTTAGCCTATGCCTTTGATATTTCAATGGTCGACTCAACAAAACAAATCTAAGATTAAAGCTACTATAGTTAGCCTATGCTTAATTGCATGACTATCTTTTTTTATTTTTAATGCTTTTTAACTAAAATAAAAACACACCAGTTGGATTCTTTAACTACTGGAACTTTTGAAAGAGACTATAATAGCAAAGTCATAGAATAGAACACATATTTACCCTAGAAACCTGATATGGGAAAGCCAACAAGAAATGAAAGACAATGCCTTTTGTCTTTTTTATAATGGAGATTACAATACATAATACAAAGCAATATAGGATTATTGTGAAGCTATGAGACCCTATGGTCTACTATAGTCCTCTATAGATGGATTCTCTCTCTACTTTGTTAGCATCTCCTCTACACTATTGCTCATACTATGGAACAACCGATGACTAAATTAAAAGTGAACCCTTTTTCCTCCTACTAGGTTTTTGATAGCTAGAATTTGGGTTAGATTTAGGATTTCAAAATCGTCTTGGAACATCCATGATGCTTCTAAAAGTCTCCAGTGGATTCACACATATTACTAACTCCTCGTATTCAAATAATTGTGAGTTGATATGGTTGCCACTTGGACCTGCGAGGAATATTTGGATCATTAACTTGCCGGGGACATAACTTTCGCATACAAGCTCCATTTTGCAAAAATGAACCAACATTGGAAAGGTATTGACCCATAGGATGCCAAAAAATAGGCTTGGACCTGTTAACCCCTTAATTTTCTCCCATGGAGAACCAAAGGGTTTAAAACCAACATACACTATTTGCCTGGCATTCATAGATTTTCCTAGAGTTTTAGCACTTGTGTGATGTAATGATCCCAAGCCATTATGCCAGGATCATCACGGTTTTGGGTGTCTTTTTTAACTTTTCTGGTTGTGTTATTTTGTCAAACACTTTGCTTACAGTTACATTTAGGGTTTTACTGATGTGTTTATATGTGTGTATGCAGCTATAAACAAGAAGATATAACCATGGAACATACCTCAACCATATGCAATAGGATAGACAAGCCAAAACATCTCAAATATGATTTTATTCATGAAGTAGAGGAACCTGCTACAATGAAGATGCTGATCTGGAATGCTCAACAGATGGCTCCAAGATAGAAGTATGAGCTGCTACAAAAAGCTCCCGACAATACAAAATAAGCCTCCAAAGGCTGGATAAGAGATTAAGACCAATACCAAGGTATATTTGGCCGTATGAAGTGCAGAAGCCCTAACTGGATGATGCCACGTCCTGCTGGAATGCTGAAGCTCCTCAACAATTCGGCCTTGCTGCCAAATGTTTCTAATCACCCCAAGAAAGATGCCAAACAGTAGATTGGGTGATGGCAAGAACAACCCAGGTGCCTGAATCTCCAAGATCACTCTCAACCCCTCTAGTTTTGAACCTCCTCCAATGTATGGTGCGCCCTCTTGGATGGTTGAAACCTTAATAATTCGGCCTCTCTCCTAGAGACCTCCAACAGCTCCACCAATCTACTAGAATGATAGATTGGGGCACGGCAATGAAAACCCAAGTGCTCAACTAGGCCAAATACCCGCTAGATCCTTAGATCTAGCTATCCTCCAAGACGTGGTGCACCCTCCTCTTGGGAAATCGTCCCACTCTCAATACTGATGAATCCACCACCAAAACACCTCCGGAGTCCACCAAGAATAATGCTATAACACCTGCAAGGGAAACCCAATACCTGGAATTCCCAAAATCGCCTCTCCTCAGCTAGGACGAATCCTCCCTCAATGAATGGTGTGCCCCTCTTGCTGGAAACTCTAGCTGGTGTGCCCTCTCTCTCTCTGCCCCTGCATCTGATGTAGAATCCTTCTGCAATTGAGTAGATCTGGAACTAGAATGGTGTGGGAGAGTATTGCATCTTTGAGACCAAGCTTGGGACAAGCTAGGTGGAATCTTTCACCACCGAATCGTCCTCTAGGGTTTGTTAAGTCAAAACCCTCAAAACCCCCAATGCTGGGCTCACTAGCTAGAAGCCAGATATGAAAATATGATCATACATGAAATGAATGAGTAGAGGCCCTTGCCTTTCCTTTATACTTTTTGCTCTCCTTGTCCCTCCAAAGTGACTTTCATTTTATTAATATTTAATTAATTAATTAAATCACTTTAATTAATTAATTAACCTTTTTACCTCTGAAAAACACCTTATCTCTCCTTATGGCTTCCCTGGCCACTGAAAGTCACTTCTCACTATCCCATCCTATAGTGTTGCTTCTCCCGATTCCAATGAGCTATTACACTGAGAGGTTCCTCCAAGTAATGTGTCCAAAATGACCTCTTTAATGAATTCAATTAGCTTATAGCTCAAAATAGTCAAAATCATGGAAATCGTCAGAATGCAATGGAACCAAAGCCAACCTGTGCGGAATGGCTCATAATGATGGAATATGATGAACAATGCAAGCTAGACCCCATAATGCCTCTCAATAACCCCTGTACTCGCTATAACATCCATCTGGCTACTCTGGTCATCATAAACCTCTGCACTGTGATGATGTCCCAAAGTGGGGACATTACATGTGAACTAGAGGTTGGTTCCCATTAGAGACAAGTACAAGACTGGTATATGGTTGTTTTTGCTTCAGAGATAGAGCTAGCACAGTTTCACATGGATTTGAGAGAGATTTCTATATATAGCAGGATGACCCTACTTTTTAGGAGACAGTGACCGAAGACTCATTTGAGTCATTTCCAACTGCAGAGCAAAGGAACCCGAAAATGGGGACATTACACAAAGTACTAAGTTCTAGAGATTACTTCTAAACAGGGAAGAAAGAGATCTAGTATCTACTAAGCTTTTCTCTTGCCACTAGGAACTTCTAGTTTCTTTTCTTGTGATCTATGAAGAAGAGAGGCAAGAGTAGGTGGAAGTGTTCGTGGAACACAACCAATAGCTGCATGGCCCCCATGTAATGTTGGATGCTATGAAATTAAAGGCAAAACTCTTGCATCTGGAAATCTGCTAGTGGATGGGGGTGGTATGTGAATATGATCAACATCATGATCACCCAAAAGTTCAACTTCCAAACACTCTAAAACTATGGCTCCATTCTCCAAATTAGCCTCCTTTGGATTGTTGTCCCAAGTCACATATGTTCTATTATTCTTTGCTGCATCACGATAATGGGACAACAACCTCAAGTTGTGGTGCACATAAACCAAGCTTTTTGCTCTCATAACATTGTTGATGAAGCTATAGGTGCTCCAACACCTATTTGCAAAATAAGTGTTAACCAACAAAATAGGTGTGAAAGCACCCTCACCGCCAATTTATGTAGATGTTTGGTAGAAGAGCCATACATGTTCCGCCATTTGATAGGACTCAACCTATCTCGATCTTGAGTTGCATGCAAGTTACCAAAGACTCCATATTCAATGATGTACTCACTCAATTGGCTTTGTACTTGAGCACACTCCTCTTCATCATGGATCAACTTGTCTAATGCAAGCATATACCCATTTTGTACCTTTGTATTTGTGTGTAGTTTTCTCCTAACCCCACCCCCAAGTGCTGGTTGGGGCAACCAAGATGGAGAATGATATTTAGGTGTAAGGACATATGCTAGGGCATGGAGTGGAACATCTAGATTATCCCACCTTTTGACCACACGTTTATGGATATGATCATACAAGATCACATCTCTTAGCTCAACAGTGTCTTTGATTTGGTCTAGCATGCTGTCCATCTACTCATACACCTCCCCAATCATCGGCTTATCTATATCTTCCAATCAAATCATGGGCTTTGTGAACTGTAGAACATCCCTAACCCGTTGCCAAAACTAACCATCAAGCACTGTGTTCTCCACCTCTTGAAATTGATGTCTATCAGATGTGGATGCAACCCTATCTTTCAAATCTTGCCATGAATCACTTAAGACCATACTAGCCAATGCCTCTCTTACCTTCAAAAGGCGCATGAAGGTGACGTAATAGCTAACAAATCCGGTCTTTGCAATCTTTAGTAGCTCCAACTTAGAGTGATTGCGGAAAATGTAGTGGGCCATGCTATGGTTGGTAATAAGTTTTATCATTTTCTTCCCTCTCTTATACAATGTACCAATCCATCTATAATCATGGTCCTTCATCTTAATAATATCATGCATCAAGAGGTTCAATCCGTGAACCAAACGCCCTGACCAAAATATGTTAGGGTACCTATCCTTAATAATTGCTTCCGCTGCCTTACAATTAGTAGCATTATCAATGATGCCTTGAATGACATTGTATGGCCCAAGGTTACTGGGAGCGCCCCCCCCACTCCCCCCCGCTCCCAAGCTTTGAAGCGTGCTTCAAGCGGGAGTGCCCAGGGAGTGCCCCTGGGAGCGTGCTCTGGGGCGATCTTGGATGCTCGTTGCCAATTCGGGAGAACCACGCTCTGAAGCACGCTCTTGGAGTGAGTGAGTGTTTTAATCCATAAAAAACCCTAGCTATGCCTTTTGGAACCATTTGGAACCTTGACTTG
This sequence comes from Picea mariana, assembly GCA_032191745.1. Lineage (NCBI taxonomy): Eukaryota > Viridiplantae > Streptophyta > Pinopsida > Pinales > Pinaceae > Picea > Picea mariana. The sequence goes on along the minus strand of JASDQU010025963.1, from coordinate 49,891 downwards.
GTCCCCAAAAGGGAAAAAAATTTACCAAGTTCGCCTTATTGCGTGGGAGCACCGAGGGAGTGATTTTTTTCTCTCGGGAGTGTTCTGGAATTTCTACGGGAGCGATGCTCCTTAAGTTTTTCCTAAACACTCCTTGAAATAGTAGGGAGAGAATTTTTTTAAGGGGGATCGCGCTCCTAAAAAATGCTCCTAGAAGGGAGTGTTTAGGAAGTGTGCTCCTGGGCACTNGATGCTCCTTAAGTTTTTCCTAAACACTCCTTGAAATAGTAGGGAGAGAATTTTTTTAAGGGGGATCGTGCTCCTAAAAAATGCTCCTAGAAGGGAGTGTTTAGGAAGTGTGCTCCTGGGCACTTTTGGAATGCTCCCTTTGGGAGCGAAGCATTTTTTTTTGGGGGGGGGGGCGCACTCCCTCACAACGTAGCTTGGGCTTCCTCCATGGTAGGGCGTTTTGCCCCATTGGGCTTTGTCTTGCCACATGCCACTCTTTGAACCTCCTATAATGTAGGGCGTTTTTCTCTATTGGGGTTTGTCTTGACACATGCCACTCTTTGAACCTCCTATAATATAGGGTGTTCCTCTTCTGGGTCTATGTTTGGTCCTTACCTCACCATAAATCATACCTTGGATACTTCTTGATGTAGGGTGTTCATCTTGTAGTGCTTGTTCACATCCTCCATCTATGTGGTCTTGGGTCTTGGGTGCAACCAAGGAACAAGGCTCCTCATTAATGATGCAACAAAAGATAGTGTAAGCCATGTAGTCACAACTCCAAATCAATGTCAAGTGTGCCCAAGTGAAACCTCATGGTGAAGTGTCTCCAGAAAATTTTCCATCGATACCTCCCAAGTCTGTTCTTGCAACTTGTGACTGCAACCGAAGTCCGAGGATCTGATGATCTTGTGAGAGAAGAAAGGTCCATGAAAATGCGAAATGAACCATGGATTTTCAAAGGGTAACAAGGGGGAAGTAAATCTTGTGATGTAATGCTTTCTCTCTGTGCCCCCTATTCAACTTAGGGGGGGTGTTAGAATTATGGGTGTAATCTTCACATGTGGTCACGTCACACTCATATGTATCATTAATGTGTTTCTAATCATGGATAAGGCCATCCTTTGATCATTTATTATTATTTATTGTAATACTAGGGAGTGGTTAAGGCCGATATAGTCAAACTTGTACACGTAGGCTTATTAACCCCTCTTGGGGCTAGTGCGTCCTACTTGAGCTGTGTCTAAAATTCAAATACTCCACAACTCATTTGTATCATCTCATCTTGTCATTTTTTGGATCTCTCTTATGAAGTGTTTTATGCCTAAGGGAACCTACACCTTTGGTGTTCTCTTGTAATTGGCATTTCTTTCGTTTATGAGCAATTGTGCATCTCTTGTGTAGCACACTTGTGCTTGGTTTTTTTTCTCTCTCTAGTGCACTAAGTTTATCTTTAGCACACTTGTGACTGGGTTATTACAGAATTTGGGTTTATCTTTGGTTCCATTCAATTCTCCCGCTTTCACTTGTGAATTTAACATCTTAGAGGTCTGCCGTTTACTAAAAGGTTTGGTTGCAACAGCATGGCAGTACATTTTCTTTAGTTGCTTCTTTTATGATAGAGTTTTGTCTAAACTTATAAATTTCACTTTTGTATTTTGGAAGGAGTTCATATAATTACAAAAGAACTGAACTTACAGGATGTAGGGTGCAGTCAGTTTACTTAGACAGCTAGATGTTTGCAAACATTCTTACTGAAAATATGAGACAAAATGCTTTAGAAGGCAGTTTTACCACAGACAGGCATGCATATAATGTCATTCTTACTTCAAAGTTTAAACTCATTAGGTTTTGTAAGGATTTCTAATCGGGTTTGTGGCTTATTTCTTCTCATATCGTTTACCACCCCTTCCCTCCTCAACTTCCTCTCTCTTTAGCCTGACAAATTTGTTTTAAAATTCAATTGCACATTAGTTATATTTTACATCCCGAAATCAAGGAGATTACCATTGCAATTGTAAATTTTTAAATGTTTTATCCTTTGCAGGACGAGCTCTTTGTCTTGCTTTGGCAAAGAAAGGTGTTCGTATGACAATTCTTGATTATTCAGAAATATCTGGAAAAGAAGTTGTTGGTGTTCTGGAAGAAGAGCATGCCAAGTTCTATAGAGATCTGGAAAATCCTACAGCAGTATTTATTAGATGCGATGTTGCTAATCCAGGTATGGAGCTTATTGCCAACTCTTTCTGTTTATAACTTTATATATTCTGCCTTCAGAAAGTGATATCCTGAATTTTTTGATACCTTGGTAACCATGTGCAGGGGACCTTGCATCTGCTTTTGTGAAGCATTTGGACACATTTGGAAGACTGGACATTTGCATTAACAATGCTGGTATAGCCGATGAGAAACCTTTTGTTAAGGACAAGAGTAGTGATAGAAGTGCTCCATGGAGGCGCACTATTGACGTAAATTTAATGGCCGTCATCGACTGTACTCGCTTGGCAGTAAGTTTTATATAAATGGCCATTTTTTCTGTTGTTGTAAGAACATGTTCTCCGCATGACTGAAAAATTACGTGAATGATACAAAAAATGGCATGGTAAAATGGCCATGTTAGAGTTAATGTCCATTTAGTGTTAGGTGCCATGGACATTTGTTTTGTCAATATGCTTGTTTAATGCTATTAAATAAAAAGATTACAGTACAGAGGGCATATTACCCAAAAAAGGGCAGCAGATAGGTTGCCCCCACAATGCATGTCAAGATCTAGACCTGAGGCCACATAGGCACAAACCAATATTCATCCCTTTACAAGTCACAGGTCATCATGCATGGCCTTGTGGAAAGACCAACTCCAAACCATCCCTTTACAATGTCTCAGGCAACATGCAAGAGAGTAGCACATGCCTCGACTAAAAAACCAGAAATCTCTCCCCCACAAGCACCTGAAAAGGTGTGCAGGGATATAGACACACCCAAAGCACAAAAAGTTAAAAACAGAACACAACTTCCTGGCACCCATGATAGGCGGCCATAAAGTAGCCAACTCACAAGGATAGGATAGCGGACAGACACTCTTGCGGTTGGATGGGACGCGCTGTGGAAGAGCAAACCATCCCTTTACAGTGTCTCAGGCAACATGGAAGAGAGTAGCACATGCCCCGACCGAAAAACCAGAAATCTCTCCCCCACAAGTGCTTGAAAAGGCGTGCAGGGATACAGACTCACCCAAAGCACAAAAAGTTGAAAACATAACACAACTTCCTGGCTCCCATGATAGGCGGCCATAAAGTAGCCAACTCACAAGGATAGGATAGCGGATGGACACTCTTGCGGTTGGATGGGACATGCCGTGGAAGAGACAAAGTTGGACGCACCATGAAGGGTGCGGACTTGGCTAGATGACCTGAGGAGGCATGGACCAAGATATATATGGACGAGCGCTATGCTCTTGGGGGTTGCGATGGGCAGACAAGGTGCCTTTATGCACACATTGCGACCGTTGGATGCACTCATTGGGTATATGTCTTGGGCATGCCTTCCTTGGGCGTAACGTGTGGATGAAGATATCTTGGTTGGTTGGCTAAGCTTGAGGAAGTGGACGGGGCCGTCTTGCACATAGATGTGTTGGGTTGCAGACGACCCAACAATGGACAAGGTGGGTGGACTTGTTGTGATTTGTGCGAACCAAATGAAAGAACGATGAGTTGGTGTCGTTTTCAAGGGATCTGACTCTTCAGATGAAGGGGGTAGGCCCCTATATATTGGAGATGAGTTGGACGAGCGAAGGCATAGAGGAGAATATTGATCAAGCAAGATTCAAGAGAGCATACGACACACAAGAGCAAGTAGATACAATGAGGAAGAAGAAGTCGATGGAGTTGACGAGGCAATTGGGTGAGCTAGACCTGCGGTTGCAGCAGGGGGTTGATCATGTGAAGACTGGAGGCAAGTCATGAAGTCGACTTGGGTGAGTTTCTTGGTAACATTGTAAGGAGACGCGACTCGTCTCTTTACATGTATTGTAACTTGTAACATCTTGTATCGTTGTTACGGGTGTTAGGCACGTCTTGGTGTCGCCCAACAATAACAATTGTGCCATTGTCATGTGTTGAATGTTCTCTTGCATACTTGTGTTAAGTTGTATGGATTGTTAACTTAAGTAAGTGATGTTGTGGTAGTTTGGCCACAACTGGGCGTGCACTTAGTAGATTTAACGTGCAAAGGTTAAGTGTGTTGTGGCTGACTCGTTGTAGCTCAAGCCTGGTTGGGCCTGCCTTGAGTGAAGAGGCATAGTTTGAGTGAAATAAGCTCGGGTTGTCATGGTCACTGGGTCCGAAACACTTTGGTGCTGCATGACCACAGGAGCTGGATGATTTGGGTGCTCCAAGTCGAGCGAAAAATTTCGGGCAGATTGAGGCGTCATGACATAATGCCTCTCAACTAAATCAAACTCAATCCACCTTAGATAACCATTGGAAAAAACAATACAAAGAAGCTGCTTTTCAATACATAGATAGATGGTGGTAAGATGGAGATATCCCCATTAATGCTGCCCACTCACCTTATTACTAACCTATGTGGGATTCTATTATTGTTGCCAAAAAGGGCTTCAAAGGCCCTAGTATGCATGACTTTGAGGGGAACTCTTTTGCAAAAGGAAGTTTTGTCCATAGATGAATACTTGTAGGGTTTTAAAGAGTCATGGATTAAAATGGGAGGTACCATCATGTTAGACGGATGGATCGATGGAAAGAACTGTACTATAATAAATTTCCTTGTCTCTTGCTCAAAGAAAACCATGTTTTTGAAATTAGTTGATGCATCTGATAAGGTGAAAGATGCAAACTTGTTATTTCAGCTTTTGAATGAGATTGTTATGTCAGAGGGGGAAGCAAATGTTATTCAGATCATCACAGATAATGTCTCTAACTATGTTCTTGCTAGTAAGATGTTAGAGACTAAAAACAAAACAATATTCTAGACCCCACGCACTACACATTACATAGACCTAATGCTTGAGGATATGGGCAAACAAGATTGGATCAAGAACATCGTAGAGGATGCCAAGAGCATTATAAAATACATCTACAACCACTTATGGGTATTTATCCTAATGAGGAAAAACACTGGGGGTAGGGACCTTGTTAGGCCTTCCATCACAAGATTTGCAACTCACTTGCTCACCTTGCATACTCTCCTTTCCCAAGCACAGAACTTGAAAAAAATGTTTTCAAGTCATGAATGGAATGGATCTCAGTGGGCCCACAAATAAGATGGAAAAGACACCAAAAACGATTTTTTTGAGAACATGTTTTAGAAAAAAGTAACATAGGTTGTGAAAATTGGCGAGCCCCTTGTTAAGGTGTTGCAGTTGGTGGATGGGGAAAAATAGGCCATGGTTTATATTTATGAGGCTATGGATCAAGGCAACATACAAGGATATAGTAGCTAAGCATGGGCCTATCTGGGAGATCATTGATAACATATGGAACAATCAACTCCATCGTCCTATACATGCAACTGGGTATTTCTTGAACCCAAGGTATCATTATAAAGCTTAGTTACGAGAAGATCAAACTCATAATGTCTTAGATGGATTGTATGGGTGCTGTAATGTTCCCAACCGAATCTCCACGTAACTCTCCATGCTGCTCTCTATGTAACTCTCCATGCTCCACTAGGTACGTTTCCTCCCTGCAATCCAATGTATCCCCTTGGATCCCATTGTACACCTTTGCATGCCCCTATGAACTACCTCTCATCACCGCATACCCCTGTATACTCATGCAAGCTCCTGTATCCTCTTGCATCATCATGTATCCTGGGTCAACCTCTACATGGATGTCAACCAATCCTGGAACCCAAATGGATGTGTCCTCATAACTGCCCCTGGCTCTGGAATCCTCATATGTATGTGAATGACCAACTGTCTCAGAACTCCCCATGAATGGTGGTCCCTGTGACACATGGACATCCTCCTGCGTCTCTGGATCACATCTCTCCATAATCATCTCCATCGTAGTGCACCTCAATGTAATGCACTCTCCCTTTATCCCTGCATCTATGATCTGGCTCCCAAGGCTCTTTACAACTATAGCAAAGTTCCTTGCTCCTAATGGTTGTAGACTCAATCTGTGCTTCCTTCAATCTACTAGTTGGTAGTGATGTATCTTCTTTACACCAAGCTCTAATGTTATGCAATTTTGATATCCACTCATATATGCCTTGCTCCAGTTTTACTCGAAGCTTTTCTTGGTTATCCATCATCTTAGACCACTGAAAAGAGTACTACTTGCTCATTCTGCAATCAAATATTTTTCTCCTTATTGAAGATCCCTCAAGTTGGGAGGAATCTTCACTTTGATAGCACTGTAATGTTCCCAACCAAATCTGATGTAAAAATCAGATCTATGTGGTTGAGGAATTTCGTCAAACACTTGGCATATAAGCTCCCAACTCCCTTGAAATCACTTCAATACTTGTTGTCCCAATTAACTCAAGTTTAAGGGATGAAGTTTATGTCAAACACATCACATGCAACACCCAAAACCCTTCCCAATGAGTGGTTGTTCTGAATTTGTGTTTGCTGTTATGTTTATTTGCAGTTGGCCGGTTGAAGTGTTTTGTCAAATACTTTGTGTGCAATGGCTGTAGCATTCATTTAAGTGTATTTTCTGATTTATTTGGCCCATATTTCTTCATGTAATATATAAGGAAAACACATGCAATGATAACCAAATAAATTAGAAACTAATAGCTATTAAACGCCATAAGATAGTACCTCAAATCCTTGCTTTATTTAATATGCACTTGGCTGTCCAACACACAGTGATTTCCAGATCTGAAATGTATTTGCTACAGTGGATATATGTCTGAAAAATACATACAAAATGCAGCCAAAGAAAGGCAAAGAGTCTCCCAATAGAATCCCTCTAACAACTGCTCCAAAAATATGTAATTTCTTCAGCAAAGGATGGCCCCAATGACAAGATATGTGCCCTGCTTGGTTTGAATTCGCTTTGGCTGAATATGAGGCTCAATCCACCAATGAAATGGACAATCTCCTCATAAATAATTTGCCCAAGATGTATAGAACTCGATCCCAACAAGTAGAAACTGATACAACCTTAAAATATGAAGATTTCCACTACCAGATGCGCCCCTCCAAGCAATATTTCGCCTTGGGTACAAAATAATGAATCTCCTCAAAGATCCTCTCCAAAATCTCCAAGATCTAATAGATCGGGAGGTGGAATAGACATGCAAGTGAAGATCTGAGTTATATATCTCTTCTGGATGCTAAATCGAACTTCTCCAAGATCTCTGGTGCGCCCCTCCTGAAGAAAACCCTTCTCACAATTTGCCCTGCTTCACAGATGAATGACTGAAATGGATCTGAACTGAATAGAATAGTGAGGGAGGAATCTTTCACCTCCATGGCCAAGCTTGGACCAGGAATAGAGGGATCTTTCACCTCCTTGCTGATCTCTAGGGTTTATTCAGTTAAAACCCTCAAAACCCCGAAGTACCATGGGCTTTTTAGCTAAGAAGCCAAACATCAAAATGTCAATCAACATAATGAGTGAATAGAAGCCCCTATCTCTCTTTTATACCTCATTTCAGCTTTTTCCATTCAAGTGACTTTTAATTCATCTTTTAATATTTCTTCATAAATCACTTTATTAATTTAATAACCCTTTTTATTCAAAAAAGTGATTAATTCACCCTTATAACTTTTCCTGCCACCGAAAGTCACTTTTAATCATTCTATCTTGTAGATATTTTCGTCTCGATTCCAACGAGCTATTACACTAAGGTGTTTCTCCAAGAAACAAGCTCCAAATAACACCTTTAGTGTAATTAATTAAAATATGTTCAATAATAATTCAAAATTACGGAAATCGTCGGAATGCAACGAAGCCAAGGACAAGTTGTGCGGAATGGATCCTGATGATGAAATATGATGAATAATGTGAATCGGACCCCATACAACTCCTCAAAACTGTCTGAGCTCACTATTACTCCCAATTGGCTACTCTGGCAGGCATCCCAAACTATAACATAAGGGAATCCAAAAATGGGAACATTACAGGTGCCTAGAGCGCATGGTCCCTGATGAGAGTGAGCAACCAGAAATACATTGACAGATTTGTTGAAATAATGTAACTGCGAAGAGCATTCTTATTATTTTGTTATTTGATTAAATCCCCATTGTGGATTAATCATGTCATTATTATTATTTTTATTGTTAGGTTAATCCCCATTGAGGATTAACTAAGTCGGTAATTGTATAAGGACCAAATCCCCTTTTGCGGATTGG
>JASDQU010025963.1:26526-41477 GCA_032191745.1 Picea mariana | reverse complement strand
GATAAGCTATTTATGATAAGGAAGTTTTTGCTGGGTTTTCTTCCCCTAGAGGGTTTCCCAGGATAAATGTTGTGTACTTGTGGATGTGTATTTCTTAGTGATCTTGTGGTTGTTATGCTCTTATCTTTATGAAATGCAAAGAACTATAATATCAGCATAAAACATTAACAAGATTAGTGCTGTCATTAGAGCCATGGGTACCTTTGACAAAAACCTAGCAAAGATTGCAAGAGATGTGTACCAACTATGTAATCATTCCAAAAGTTTTTTGTAAGTTCAATTGTTCAAAATTTAAATACTTGAATTTTTAGCCAATGTCACGATCTAATTTGTTGAACTAACTTTGTCTTTGTAGCACACTGGTGGGAGTTATTTGGTAGCCAATGTCATGAATTGCAAAAGTTTGCAATTTGAGTCTCGAGTCAAACTTGTAGTGCTTTAGGTGTGAGTGCAATTGGTTTGTCTTTGAACGGATTCACATGAGAAAGAGAAACCATTTGGAACAAAAATGGTTAAATGATCTCGTTTTCGTGTAGTACAATCTCTAGTTAAGGCGCAACTAAACCCCTGATACAGATCCCATTGTGTTCGATGATATTGATCCAACCTTAGAATGGGAGGATACTCACCCCAAAGAGTTTGATCTTGATTATGATTGATGAGTTGTAGTGGACTGATTTGGATTTGGATCCACTAGTAGGAGTAGGCATAGTAGCAGGCATGGCACAAGCAAGCACTTGCCTTGCAGCCCGTGCTTCTACTAGTACTACTATTGTAGTTGCAGATTTCCCTAAGGAGTTTGATGAGTTTGAGAATGATTCTGTAGTTGATGTTGAGGATCCCATTTCTAGCAGTGGTGATGGGTTTGATGATTGATCATGTTGATCAATGATATGCAATAGGTCAATAACTTTTAGCATGTTTGTTTTTTGGACTCTAGAGGCCATTTAGAGCCTCATTGATTATGTATTTTGTTTCTAATATGTATTGCGCTCGGTGCCATTTTGATACATTTACCCGAGTAGACTTTGCGTATTTTGTCTCTAATGGTTTGGAATCTTTAAAATATATTTTTTTAATAAAATTTTAATATTTTATATATTTTATAGTAAACTGAGTCATAAAATTCAAACCAATCTGATTTTGAGCCGAGTCCAAGTTTAGTCCGAGGCTGATTCCGAGTTTTAAAACATTGATTTGATGCAATTACTGGTTCATACATCCAATATTGAAGAGGTGGTTTTCAAGCTCTCATTACAAGATTTGTTAGAGAAACAGATTCAAAACAAGCTTGAGGGAAGAATTGGGTGCCTAATAATAATATCTGGTGAAATGTTTATGAGTATTTTACTATTTTCTCAGCATTACATGTCTACTGGCTGTAAAGATCCTCTAGGAGATACTGCTTGCCAATTGGGAATCTACAAAAGCAGGGTAATAGATGAGTTACAATGTTATTTTTCATGACAACTTGGGATGTGACTATCTTCTAACATGGTCAATTTATATTTTTTTCTAGAATAACTGCATTGTATTACAGCGTCATTTCTTACATCATCATACATGTTTTTACACTACACATATTTGCATTTGTCAAGCTAGATCTTTATCAGTTAGGTTGGGGGTCTATTTGGAGAGAGCTCTAAATATTTAGACAATTGAAGCTGGTGGAACAAGCCCACTTAATTGTGTTCATGCCAAAAAAGTTTGCTAAGCTCTCCAGGACTTCACAAATGTTGTAAACTTAAAAATACTGTAAAAAACATCCAATAATGCATTTCAGTTTTCTAGCTCTTACAGTCATGTCTCAATTATTTGTCCAGGAATTCCTCCAATGCTAATCTTCAGTATACCAGAAATCATGAATGTTGTTTAGAAGGCTAGAATTCAGTGGGATAGGTTGAATTAGGATAATAACGGAGTCAGAGTAGTCATGTTACGTTTATTCTCTCAAAAAGTAATGTTAATCTTTCCATTTGTAGGGTTAAAGGAAATCATGCCTCATTATTATATATTTTTTTGGTATAATATAGGTCATGCTGTTTGTCATTTCAGATTCAATGTATGGAAGCAGGAGGCCACAATGGAACAATTTTGAATATTGGATCTGCAGCAGGGCTTTATCCGTCATACAATATGCCGATATATGGTGCCTCAAAAGGTTTGTAAAGTTCTTATCTGATATTTTTTGCATACCTAGAATGTGAAGTGAGTAATTTTTAAGGGACTAACTTGTTACTGATTAGAGCCTCAGAAACGGTATTTCGCCCTTTAAGCATGCCATAAGGATGCATATTCAACTTCTGAGTATTTAAATTTAATTTTCAGTGAGTACTGCTGCTAATATGTATGTCAACCCTGATATTAAGTACTTGTCCACTTTATATATCATCTCGAGTACTTTATACTTTTAGTTAGCAACTTTATAGGTGTCTTACACTGATATTATAAATGTCAATATGTCACAGGTGGTGTGGTTATGTTTTCAAGATCACTTAGCACTTACAAACGTAAGGGAATTCGTGTAAATGTACTGTGTCCTGAGGTAAGTCTGTTCGGATGGACACATCTATGCTGGTTACTTGAATAATTATTTGCAGAAATTTGTGTTTTCCCTTGTCGTGGAGAGTTCTTTGTGATGTTGTACAACTCAAATATACTTTTCCCTCATAGGTAAATGTTGCTATTTACAATGGCATATGTACATCCCGTAGGTAAAGTATCTACAAGGTATACTCCTAGGTATTGTACTTAGCTATTGGTAAGACATCGACTTATCTTAACCTGTTAGGAAAAACTAAAAATAAGCATTGTTTTCGACTTTATTATAATATTATATTGTAAACAGCCATGCTTCAAATTAGCATGATAAAAATATGATGTACAAATCGATGCTAGAAAACCTGAAAGTAGCATGAATGAAATTGAAGTATACTCTTTGTATTATATATGAATCTTTTATACAAGAACCAAGTGATGATTTTTACGTCTCAAGTCAAGTTATAACTTATACAAAGCCAGGTTTTCAATATGATTCTAGAATCTACTTGTAAATTATCCTAGATATACATCATAGTATACAAGAAGTAATAAGTTAGTATACCTAGTCAGGTAGTTCATGCTCGCCCTTCAGGGTAGAACCCCATTTTATCAAGTATTTGTTAAATTTCATATGCATAAAAATTACAATAATAACACATAATGTGGATAAAATAATAGATGTGGATAAATTATATCAATGATGCTGCTGCAGCAAGCACATACCTGACAGCCTGAGATGGGCTAGCCACAATTCACAAGTACCACTCTCTCATCTAATCACCTCTAATAACATAAATATATAGCACTCGAGGTTGGCTCAGGTGGTTAAGCCACCTAACCGCTAACCTAGCGTTATATTATAATCTTGACATATTAAGGGACTTACATATATAATGCTCAATATATCTTATTTTCGAGGTATATTCTTACAGTATTTGTGTCCATTTTCTATATTCTGCAGTTTAAGGTCTAACTTGGATTCTTAAAGATGATAAATTTCATATCAAGGCAAGGTAAATCCTGCAGTTAATGTTCTAACTTCTTAGGTAGTTCAAGGCTCAATTATATGGTTTTTGTGAATGTCTGTGTTATCCTTCATATTGTACGAAGGTTTCACTTGTGACTTTCATCACAAATGATGGGTTTGCATGATGACACCTATGGAGTTTTTGATGGACTAGGGGTACCCACCTTCATGGAGTTCCTTCCCCATTATGGCATCTTTGCCTACACCCATATGCTTGGAGATGGTACTATCATTTGGTGTTTTGGTTGGAGGAGACTCACTTCTCCCTTTTGGATTGTCTTGTTTGATAGTTCATATATTGGTGCTCTCTTCATAATGCATGCCTTTCTTGATGGGTCATCCTCTTAGTGGATATTTGATGAGATGCTTGCTTGGGTTACGGAGTACCCTACTTCATATGATTTATCTCGACATCATGATATTCTTCTTGATTCTTTTGGAGGAGCGCCGTAGTGGTTATTAATGGATTGTTAGTAACATGGCATGCCTTTAGTGGATGGGGTGTAATGGAGTAGAGCACTCCTCATATATGCTCTTTTATGTGTTGACTTAGCCCTTTCAATGGTTAGTTTGCATAATTTTGACTTGTTTTGAAGGCCTATTACTTGGATGCCCTTGATTAGTTTGAGGTTCTCAGCATATGAGTTAAATTTTGATGATGTGGAATGCCATTACTAGAGGAGCACTCCTTTGTTTTACTCTTGATGGCACATATGTTGAGGGATGGACATATTTTATTACTAGTTGATGGGGCCGTCCCCTTGCTTCATGGCGTGGTTAAGCTACTTTGATGACTTTTAACATGGACTCATTACTAGCCTGTGGTGGATTGATGCCTTACTTAAGGGATCTAGCTATTTGAGGGTTATTACACCTTGAAGACTGATCTATGGAACTATTTGAGGAGGCATCCTAGCTTGGAGGACTATATATAGCATGTTGACATCTTTTATGAGCTTCCACTTCACTTCTAATGGGCTGATCCTTAGAGTGGGGTTGTATTGCACAATTTTTGAGGATTCCCTTGAGGGATTTGCTATCTTTGGCTTGCTTGGAGTATCCCAAGGTTACTTGCTCCTTGATGGAGTGAAGCATTCCACATGTAGAGGCTATTTGGCACACCTTTTCATGCCTATTGATTGTGCGACTTGTCTAGAAACCCACACGTACCTCTTGGAGGAGTTATTTCACACATGTTCATGCTACTTGATGGGAAATCCACTTGGAAGAGTCCACACGTGCCATTGGAGGAGGTTTTACATGGTTCATTCCCTTGAAGGAGGCGTCCACCTTGGGAGGATAAACATGGCATAACCACCTCATTATTTTATCATTGTTTGAATTGTCTTATGAGTTGGTTATTAGATATTTCCATTGCATTGTTTTCCTTGGAGTAAAGCATGGWTCTAGAAGACTCCAAGATTATTTTATCATTGTTCTGTGAGAGATTAATGAATCTAGAAAAATAATTATTATTTTATTATAAAAGGAGATGGAACTAGACTCTATTTATGGAATAGCTCTCTCCATCATTTGTTATGGTTGTATTTTKGAGGAGTTTCCCTCGGAACTTTATTGAATATCTTTTTGAAGGATTAATGAGAAGTGCATGGGTCCTTTCTTATCATATGTGAGGCTTATGTTTTCATTTCTAATTGTTGTCGGTGGATGCTAGAAGTTCCTTGCAAAGAACTTGCTTTGAAGGGTCAAGAGGGAAGGGCATATTTACCACATTGGAAGGTTTTAATGTGAGGATTGTTCTATCATCTTTCCTTTTCTAGTTTATTTCTAATTGTATTATCTTGCATCTGTCATTTTGTTGAGAGTTGTTGTTGGATGAATAATTCATTGTAGGACAACCCCATAGCATGGTTTGAGAGTGGCGTCTCTAGGGACCTCCAAGCAGTGTTACCAACTTCACGATAATATCGTGATGTTGGCGATATTATCGCCAAAATCAGGGTCGGTGATATTATCGCTGGAAAAAATCACGATATTTTCTTCCAACGATATTATCACAACATTTTCGTAATGCGCGATAATATCGTGAGTCGATCCAAAATGTTGCACGTGCGTGGAAAGTTCCAGAATTAAAGCCGGTTTTTGTTTTTTTAAGTCATTTTGCAAATAGAGTGTGGGGTTTGGAGAGTGTTTTCGCCTTTATATACACCTCTGGTAACGTGGAAGAAATCTTCAATCCACTGGGTGTGTCGTTGGGGGCAAGTTTCGAGTCAAGGTGTTGTCACTTGATCCTTAACTCCTTCGTCTAGGCCAACTCCTAGCGAAGCCAAAGGGGGTAGTCCTTAAAGAAAATAATACAAGGCTTGAACTAATCTAAGTACAAGAAATAGAGTCTAGGAGTTTATTTCAACAAGGACAATATACCAATAAGTAAATCTACACTAGCAGCATATATCATTCATTCATTCACTATAATTTCTTACGAAAAAGATATTTAAAACCAAAGATACTTGCATGAAAGATATTCAAATGGATATAGATACTTGCAAGTAAATAACCATAAGCAAATAAGATACTTCAAGATAAATGGAAATGCTTTGCAAATATAAATGCTTGAAGTAAATGGCTTAAAAGTAAAATAATGAGACTAGTGCCAAATATTGAGATATATGTAATGCCACCAAATGAAGAATATCGTGTGAAATGTCCTTGTAAATTTTCGATTAAAGTTGATTGATGTTTGAAGTGACTTTTGTGCTGAGTGTTGCAGAAAAGAAAAATAATCTAGATGTGGCCTCTAAGAAGCTATTCCTTAGAATGGAGACTGAGCTTGCCGAATATCCAACATGAAGACTATCCCTCCAATTTTTCACACAAGCTCAAGAGAATGTGGGAGATCCAACGGGGAGAACCTAAATCTCAAAATTCCCGCCGAATCTCTTACATAGACCCTCTTGCATTTCCAAACAAGCAATAGAATCTTAAAGGTTTCCCTAAATTAAACTAGATCCACATTGACCAACCCCAATTTTGATGAGTTCCCTAGGTCGCGCTAGGCTCGTAAGGGTTCAGAGCATACACCGGGGAGCTGAGGGGATGGGTTTATTTGCCAAATTGAAATGCGGAAATTGAAATTGCAGAAATCAAAGCTAATCTAGCAATTAAAAATTTACTTTGCCAAAATGAAATCTAAACTAAGTGTTGTAGTGCTTGTGATAAATTTTATGATAAGTTTTATCTTTCCTTTAGGTGAGGATTGCAAAATTGAAAGACTTGAGGAAATTTAAACAAGCACACCACAAGACACAAATCCCCCCAGGGGGAAAGAAAACTGGGTGCTGGGTAGCCCACTCTTTTATTGCTTCACTTACAATGATATCTTTTTGGGAGACTTGTGAAATCTAAACTAAGTGTTGTAGTGCTTGTGATAAATTTTATGATAAGTTTTATCTTTCCTTTAGGTGAGGATTGCAAAATCCTTGAGGTTGTTCAATGTATACTTCTTCTTCGATTGCTCCATCGAGGAAAGCTGTTTTTACATCCATCTGATGTAAACTCCATCCCATGGAAGCAACACGAGACATGATGGCTCTAATAGAAGGATATCTGGCAACATGAGCAAATGTTTCGTCATAGTCTTCTCCCTCCTTCTGGGAGAACCCTCTAGCTACAAACCTTGCTTTATATTTGTCCACGCTTCTGTCTGCTGCATGTTTGATCTTATAGACCCATTTTGAAGTTATTACTGATTTTTCTTCAAGTCTAGGCACAATTTCCCATACATCATTTTTCATGATGGATTGGTGTTCTTCTGTCATGGCTTCTTTCCATTGTTTCTTCTGAGTTGCCTCTTCAAACGTGGTGGGTTCTTCGTCTAGAAGCTTTGTCATACATGTTGCATAGCTGGAGAATCTCTTGGGCTTCTTGCTTTTTTTGAAGGTCCCACTTGGGGCTTTGAGTCTTTCTGCTTCTTGTAGGGTAGCTTCAAGCCAAGCTGATCGTTTCTTGGTTTTGGGTATAGTGTCTGAATCAATAGTCTCACATGGTTGCATTGGATGATCGAGTTGTTCTGTTTCTTCATTCTGAGTTTCTGGAAGACATGTGCTTTCTTCAATAGGTTCTTCATACTCTTCTTCTTCTATAGTTTCTTCTATGGATTTCTTGAAAGCCATCTTTTCATTAAAGGTTACGTCTCTGCTGATTTCAATCTTATATTGTTTCGGGATATAGATTCTACAGGCCTTGGATGATTCACTATATCCCATGAATATGCCCTTATTTCCCGAGGGTTCTAATTTATTCCTTTTATCCTTGGGAATGTGAAAGTAAACAGGGCATCCAAAGATTCTTAAGTGTTCCACATTAGGTTTCTTTTTTGAAAAGGCTTCTTTTGGAGTCATATCCTTCAATATGCGGTGAGGACTTCTGTTCTAAGCATATATTGCTGTCATAGCTGCTTCTCCCCATAGATACAGAGATAAACCTTGATCGTTCAATAGTGCCTTCACAGTTTCTTCAATAGATTTGTTCTTTCTTTCTGCTACACCATTTTGTTGAGGATTATGAGGAACAGTGAGCTCCCTCCTAATCCCTGCCGATTTGCAAAAGGCAACAAATTCCTTGGATGTATATTCTCCTCCATTATCTGTTCTCAAGGTCTTGATTTTCTTGTTTGTGAGGTTCTTTATCTTTGCTTTGAAATCTTGAAACTTGCTGAATACTTCGTCCTTTGTCTTCAAGAGATATAACCAAGTCTTTCTTGAGTAATCATCTATGAAGATTACATAGTAAAGAGAACCTCCTAGAGATTTGACAAGAGCACATCCTTTGCAAATTCCTTCATGTGTAGACTGTAGTTCTGGTATTCCTTCAACCATCTTTTTGAGGAAGGGTAATGCTTGATAGTTGATATGAGCATACCTTCTATGCCAAAATTCATTGGGATTGACTTCATCATGTACAAGGGCTTCATAATTTCGTTCTAGTAGTCTGTATATTCTTCCTTCACGGGTTCCAATAACTCTAGCATTCTCTATACTGGAGTCTCTAGGCCAAGATAATACTTTTCCATCTACAAAGGCTATTCTGTTTCCTTTGTCTTCTAGGCAAGATATGGATACAAGATTCTTTTCTAAACCAGGTACGTATAAGACATTGCTCAAATGAACATTGTTACCTGTTTTCAACTTGATGGAGGCTTGACCAATTGCTTCGACTGGGTAAGTGTTTTTGTCTGCAAGTTCTACCTTGTACGATGTCTTCTTTTCATTTAGATTGGAGAGTCTGGCTTGATCTCCTGTCATATGCCTGGAAGCTCCACTGTCAATTATCCACATGTCATCTTCAAGTGTTCTTGTGAGTGCTGAGTAGTGTAGATGATTTGTCTTTTCATTCATGACTTATGTTGATTGATAACTGGTCAAGCTTTGACCCAAAATTTCAACCTTGACGTTTCTGCCTTCTGAGAGTGCCAAGAGGTGCACTGGACTAAGGCGCACTTGAATATCTTCTCCTTGAGTAAGTTGTTCCATCATAAGGTGCTAGACAAGGGATTTAGGGTTTCTGCAACTGCACCTGCTAGTAACCCTAGCAACAGTGCTTTAGTAACTGCACCTGCTAGAAACCCTAGCGACAGTTCTTCAACAATCTTATTAACCTTATGGCTTAGCTCCCTTCCTGTGGTTAGACTGAATGAAGGAGGTGTGGGCCCATAACCTGTTAGAATATTGGATGTGCTCGTTTAACCATAGACAATATAGCAATATTGTCACCCAACCATAGGCACTAATGCACCCCCGAGCACCTTGACCTTGACAGAGAGAAGAATTTCTGGCAACAAATCAATAGCCAACCAAGGCTAATGCACCAAGCAAAGATAACCAAAACTGATCAGAGAGTCCAACCCAGAAAAACCGAAAATGCAGATTGCAGAATTGCCGACATCAACTGCTCCCAAGACTTGCGCACAAACTAGCCTTCTGCAGTGCGCACAAGTGTACTTCTGCAATTCTGAGAATTCTGGCTAAAATGAAGACTGGCCTCCTATATTTATACTGCTTTTGCCAGACTGCCTGGGCCGACTTCTCATTCTGGGTGCTAATTACTTAGTATATAATATTTCCTTTAGCCGACTTCTCTTCTAGGGTTATATCCAAATCTTTTCTTGCTTCCGGAATATTCTAATCTTGTCAAAGGTTGCAAGTGGAGGTTAATACCTCCCGCAGCTACCATATTATCAACATTTTGTGAGATAAGAGAGAAAGAGTGCCGGATGGAAACAAATCTTGGGCTATGGAGTCTTCTTAGTGTGTTGTAGAGGAAAATCATTCTGATTGAAAGGATTTGAAGGTGTTGGAAACTCAAGCTAGAGATTTCCACTCCTCCAAACTAGAGGCCCTGCAAACTTGGAGAATTCTTGCAAGATAATTGTTAACGGTGGATGCATCCACTTCCTACATTTAAAATCTGGAAATCATGCAAATCAAACTAGAATAACATGAGATCATAGACTAAACATGCTAGAAATAATAAGATTTAGCAATACAAACAAGCTCACTAATATCTTACTACTCAAGGATAAATTAACAATGAAATTGCAAAAATAACAAGATTACTATAACCTCAACACATCAAGATGGAAGAATGGCATCCACACATTGGCACAAGACAACAAGAGTGACCTCCAAAGTCTTCAAATCTTTATTCCACAATAGCTTGAGAGCATATTACAACAACATAAATCTAGGTCTACCAATCTAGATTACAAAGGGAGAGCAAGCTCCAATATATAGCAAATGGGTTGGAGAGCTCAAGAGAGGAGGGCACACCACATGGAGGAGAGAGTGGGCCAAGTGTTAAGATGTGGGCTGCCACCTCTCCACATCTCCATTTCATGACAAGTGTGAACCAAATAGGAGAAGAGGAAGGCGCCACCTCTCAAGAGGTGGGCGCACTTCCTCATGAGGGCACCACCTACCCACAAGAGGGGTGCACCTCCTCATGGGGGAGAGTCCAAACTCGAGCTAACTCAAGTGTGACTCATCCATCACTCCTCCTTAAGTGCCACTAAGGCTCAGTTAACTCCTATAGAGGTTGAGTCAACTCAAAACATGTCCCATACATGTTTCCCAAAAAATAGCTTTGCTGATTTTTCTGATTTTTTATGTCTTTTATTGACTTTTGTGAGCAAAATTATTTTTTAAGTGATTAAAATCACTACTTTTACTCAGAAAAGTGGATACTTAGGTAAAGTGGGTATTATAAGTCCAAAAACGAATACCCCCAAGGCATATGATGCCTCCTAGTACCATTTTTTAACTTATGACTAAATTACAATTAAAATATCCCATTTTACGAGAATTTTTTTATTAACTGAAAATATTAAAAACTCCTAGGGGGACTTAGCGGAATTTCCATATGACTCAATATTAATGATTAGCATGGTAATATAAACATTTAGACACTAGACTTAGATTTTCCAAGCTAAGGCCCCACCATCAGTACACACTCCAACTTTGGAAGAATTGAGTGAAAAAACTCAAAAATTATAACTCGCTTAGAAAATACATTCAAGCGAGGAATAATTAATAAGTAAAAAAAACACTCTAGAGATGTGCACTCATGATTTAGTCTTAGGAGGCTAACTCTTTTACATGCTCATCATGCTAGATTCATTTTCTTACAATGCCCCATGGGGGAATGGAAATGCGAAAAAGTGGTCATATTGACTGGCTGGACTTTTGAACTCAGATTTTGAACATGTGAGTGTTCAAACTTTGGCAGTTCAACTGCAAGTCCATCCTAGTGCAACTTGGTGGATAACATAGAGCAAAGGAGGAAGAGGCAATTTTTGCCTTCACTTGTATTTCTGCTCATAGTTCTAGTAAAATGCATGTGATTCCATTGCTTTATTGGTGAATAACTATTGGAGGTTGAAATCTACTATTGACTAAGTGTTTGAGGGCTGTTTTTTTAACACACACTTGGGCAACATTTAATGCACTAAGACTCCCCCTCCATTGACACCACGAACAACAATTGCTTGGCACGATTTAATAAGGAAAATAAGGATGAGCAGGGGCAGATCGATCTACATTAAAACAACTCCTTTTGGGGTTCCCACAATCTGATAATAAATGACATGACCCCTTCCTTTGATGCCGATGTTCTGATAACAAGGGTATGGCCCTCTTTTCTATGCCACGAGCTGCCAATGAATGGTGCATCCTCCCTTTATTCCTCCCACGACTGATATTATTGGCACGACCTCCCTATGTTCCTCCCACGATCCGATAACAATGGCATGACCTCCCTTTCTACCTCCCACGTGCTCATAATAAAGGCACGACATCCCCTTTGTGACTCCCAGGAGCTGATAATAGTGGCATTGCCTCTCTTTGAGCCTCCCGCGATTTGATAATGAAGGATACGACCCCTTTCTGTTCTGCAAATTAATGATATGGTTTCCACAAGCACCAACGAATCTGAAAATGCTCACGATTTGAAAAATTGATGAATCTTTCTTCTTCAACAATGAATCCAGTGAAAGATTTGTGTGATCTCTCCTTCTTGATCAACTAGGGTGGATTGGTTTCACCACCGAGCCCAATCGCTCAAGGGTTTCAGTCCTGTTAACCCCTAGATTTTCACCTTGGAAAATCTTGAGGGTTAAGAGCCAACATGCACTATTTTGGCCGACATTCTGGGATTCTCCCAGAGTTTAGCACTTTTGTTGAGCAAGAGGTTGGTTCCCATCAGAGGCAGGTATATGATCGGTACATGGTTGTTTTGTTCAAAGTTAGGGTTAGCTTGGTTTCCCATACATTTTGAGAAAGATGTCTACATACAACAAGTGTTGCTACTTTTTAGGAGACACGGTTTGAGTGGGTCTCTTGACAGTTTGGAGCAGTTCAGAGCATACAGGGATGGTCCTTGCATGATTCTAGGCCCGATAACACTTTTCTGGGCGACATGCAAGAACTTTCTATTTTTAGCGGTTTGGTCTCCAAGCCCCAGATTCAGATTCTGAGAACATATTATTGATCCTTGAGACATTATGAGTCTTTTGGATCTTTTTCGGGATGATTTTGCACGTATTTATATTTTTAGCAGGTTAAGCACCAAGGCTCGCATGTCGATTCTGATCGCGGATTCAGATTCCTTGTGGAAAATTGAATCTAATGAGTATAATATCATGGACATGCAAGGACTTTCTATTTTTAGCAGTAGACACATGATGGTGGTCTCCTAGTCATTCCGAGCATATTTGTGGAGAGTTTGGGTTAGTTTCGACACGTTTCAAATTTTTTGGACCGAAGGGCTATTTTTGGAAATTTATATTTTTAGCAGTCATTGTCATCTCTAGCAGTGACAAGTGGCAAGCTCAGATTTTGACATGTGGCAGATTATCAGGGTGATGTGGCATCTACATGGCATCATTTGACCAAGGGCACATTTTCCAAGGCAAAAACAATAAAGTTAACATAAAATTAGATAAAGTGAAGAGATGGCGCATAGGATGAGGTGGCGCTTCCATGGAGATAATTTAGTCAATTAGGGCTAAATTACCTCACTAACTTTTCCTCACTCGACATATCTTCACTTTTCATGCATTAATTTCCTCAAATTCCTCTTAATTTGCTTTTAAATGCTAATTCCCTAATAAATAGGGAAAAATTCTCCAATCAAGGCTTAATTTTCTCATCAACTTTTCCTCACTCACCATATCTTCACTTTCCATGCTTCAATTTTTCAAAATTCGCCTTAAATTGCTTTTAAACGCAAATTTCCTAAAATTTAGGAAAATCCCTAAAAAATAGGGCGAATTCCCCCATTCACTCATTACTTGGCCAAATTTAGCATTTAAACATGCTTTGATTCCTAATTTATTCCCCCATGCGTTGAATCTCCTATTCTTCACATGAGTTAATTCTCTGTCTCTTCCCCATGCACTTCTCCTACTCCCTCTCCTTCTCTCGTGCGCCATAGTCTCTCTATCCTTGGTAACTGTGCCTCCTCTCCTATATATTAGATGGTTTTCATTGGTTATTGGTCGGATATCAGCAGCAACCAGCATAGTGTTTCTATCTCATTCTTCTCTCTCTCTCTCTTAGTCTAGTGACTTTTCTTTGAGCAAAGTGATCATTGTACTCGTTATGGACTTGCCAATTGTGGCACAACCAACCCTCTTGCAAGCCTATCAATAAACAAATTAAGTGTTTGTGTTCTAACCTTGTTTCTTGTCGGTATCTTGTGAAATTTGCAATCTGATTTGTTATTTTCTGAACTGTTCATTGTGATTTTATCAATCTTTTGAGTAGTTTTCTGTTTTATTTCTATTCCATATTCATTGTGCTAACTCTATAGGATCCCTCCAAGTGAAGAAATTATATTTTCCGATTGTTTTGGACAGTTTTGACATGCTGTCGAAGACATACAGCTCGCTGTTTTTTAGTTTACACGCAGAAAATCAGTCTTAAAAGACAACAACAAGGTACCTAGGGTGCCTAGGGACTCCTCCCAAAGGCTAGCAAACACCGGCCCAAACGGAGAGGGGTTTAGCCTGTGACAATTTGGGGCTATTACTCCTTTAATTAGCCATTTTTACACCGCTGTTATAACAGGTCTATCAGCACAATTGGAGGGTGGAAATTTGAGACTAACAAGTCCCCAGAGCCAAAAAAGCCGTGAGAGGTCTCCAAATCGATTTTGAGAATAATAATCATCAATAATGAGAATGAACTCTCATTTGCAGTTTTTTACTCTTTTTACCCTTTCCACCCAGTGAAATAATAAAATGACTTTATAAAGTCTTTCTTCAATATTTCTCCCAAAGTCACTTTTCCCATCCTTTAATTATTCAATGTCACCATAAATATGTTTTTTCACCCAAATGACATGAAATAACCAAATTAATTAATTCCTTTGCACTGACTATAGCCTACAAGAATTAAATAGGCTATTAAGTCCTCCTGGGGTGATCAGTGGGACAGGGACATTACACGAGCGAAGGGTACATTTTTGCTAAGGCCATGGCAAAGGAGTTTAACAATCAACACCACCAACATTGGGGTACATAAAGGGCTTGGTGCTCTTGATTAAATGTCAATCACATACCCTCATACATGATAGAATCCAATGAAAATGCTGCAATTCCATCAATCCTGAAATCCTGAAAACTTTTAAGTCTGTTGAATTTTGAATGGGATATGAAATTCTGCTTTCTCCATATGAAGTCCGATGAGGTTGGAACCACTCTCAAACATCCCAAAACAATTACAGGTAATGTTAAAAGTTTAAGTAAAAGGGGAAGCGCCCAGGGAGCGTCCAGGGAGTGCCTAGGGAGCGCCTAGGGAGCGTTCAGGGAGCTTGGTGCTCCCGAATTGGCAGGGGCATCTGAGAGCGATAGAGTGCACTCCCGTAT
>JASDQU010025963.1:0-11786 GCA_032191745.1 Picea mariana | reverse complement strand
AGAGGCTTTGCAAATATTAGTGTATTGAGAGTAAAGGGAATCCATGCTTTCTTTTTCACACCAATCTTTCTTGAAGGCTTGTTCAAGATCTTCAGGGGTTTTGATGCTTCCTTTCAGGAGTTTGTTAATCCATCTTCTGGCACTTCCGGTGAGTGAGCTCAAAAAGAGCCTTAAAAAGACATCGGGGTGTTCTTGTCCGTATTGGTGAAACTGGAAAGCATCACAGAAGTCATTCCAATGAGAGTTTCCATAGGATCCATCTTCCCCTGAGAACTTAGGTATCCAAGACTCGACCTTCTTGGGTGGATCATGTAACCCCCCTTGGGTGTTAAGTAAGCTTAAAGGACCAAAGAGTTCTTTATGAGACCATTTGGGAGAACTTACAGGGGCGACAGGATTTGTGGAGGTCATAGTAGTAGATGAAAGTATATACTGACGCCCACTACGAGTCGTCATTAGCTATTTGTGGAGTCGCGAGATGATTTACTTGAAATCATCAAAGAAAAGGGAAAACACCCTAGTGGAGTCGCCAGGTAAGCTTGTAAGATAAGGCCCTGAGGCAAGGCTTACCGAAAAGGTTTATCGTCTGAGGAGAATTGACTCAGTGTTTCCCGGCAACGGCGCCAAAATGTTATCGCACAGTTTCTAGCTAGGTCAAATGGCTAGAAGGTAGAGGCCAAACTGGTGTAACAGGAACCTACCCCACCCAATGTCACCACAATGGGGAGGTTCTTTCTATTCATGGGGGTTAGCCCAGGGGAGACGTCCCCGATAACCTGGGGTTTTGAAGAGGCCAAAGTATAAATGTCAAAGTAAAAGTTCCTCCTCACAGGTTACCACCAAGATCAGATAGTGCAGCTAATCAGCCAATAAAGAAGTGTATGCCCAAATGAGAACACCAGCCCGGAATAAGACAATAGCAAAACAATATATGCAGGCTATAATTCAATGGGTTAGTACTTCATATGACTATTCGATATCAATATATAAGCAATTAAAACAATAGATATCAATGAGATCAATGTCAATTAATATAGCAATGGAATAATATCAATTCGTCAATAAATACTGAGATGATGTAGCCAACAATGTATTTAATCAATCCTTTACTCAATAAATGCTTCTAAACCATCATCTAATTCCTTATCAACAAAAGTGCTGCGTCAAGATGGAATAACCAAGTGTGACGTTAGCCTAATTAGGGTTAGCTAGTTAGTTAGGGTTTCAAATTTAAGAGTTTTAAGAAGTTGTTTGAGTGCTATCATTTCAACGTTGTGGATCTAAGATCAATGCCTAGGGGTAAATGGAGTCAATTAAAGAGAGGACGCAGAGTTGAAGGGGTGAAAGGCTAAGGACAAGAGGGAAGGGTTCTAAGGCGCTGCAATGGCAGGGCCCTAGAATCAAAACCCTAGGGGAAAGAGGCTCACTCCGGTGTTGCTTAAGCAAGGCCTCGTGCTCTTTCCTCCTTCCTTAGGTCAAGCTTGGCAAAACGGCTACCGTAAAGGATAAGTCAAGACAAGAGAGTAGGGTGAGGGAGAGTGTTGCAATGGCAAGGCCCTATCACCAAACCCTAGAAGCAAGACGGCCCTAGGTGTAGATAACCTAGGCCTGGGACGTCTCCTCCTTCTTAACTTTCAAAAGCACAGCTAGCACAAGGGAAAAAGTGAGAAGAGTGTAGCAAAGGCTAGGCTCTTCCTTCCTTCTTCAATGGTTGAATATTTCTCTTTTAGGGGACATGAAACAAGGAGCTACTTGTGTGCTTGTCACCTCGTGTTTTAAATCAACAAATTTTATAAATAAATGCAAGAATACAAGCCTACAACCATTCAATTAAGAAGTTTTGCAGAAAATACACTTACATATCATGAAGAAATAGCAATGCAAACCCTAGTTGTAAACCTTTCTTCAAGAGAAATGCCAAAAATGCCAAGAAAATCCTTCCTTCAACAAGTGCGCCTTACTTAAAAGATGAAATACCCCAACTAGGGTGCAAAAATCAGAGCTCACAAGAGAGTGAGTTGTGTCTTCTTAAAATGAGGATAAAACTCCTCAATAGATACTGTATCATGACCTCTAATTAAATTTTAGGTCATAAAATTAGCCGACAAGGCTTTAAACAAAAATCATACTATTTTTACATTAAATGTTCTTTTAAAACCCTAAATGAGCAAAAGATGAGATGTCAAGCCCTCCTGAGGGAGACGTTAAGCCCTTTTGGGGCCAGTGCAGCATCCATAAGCCAGACGTTAGCCCTTATTGGGCTCTCCCAAGCTGCCACACGTGCCAACAACCCTGTCCATTTGCCATGATGACGTCACAGGCCTCCTGGTGACGTCCTGGGTCATCTGGGGCCAACGTTCCACTGCAAGTGGGTCAATCCCCCTATGTCCGGCTCAGCCAAATTGTCCCTGATGGAACGTCCTTGTTCTTCTTAGGTGCAAAAGCTCAACCAAGCACTGTCTTGTCTCTACCCCTGATGGGGTCTCAACAACCATCTGATGGGCTCTTCAGCCCCATGGAGGTCCGAACTAATCATCTCCCCATGTGTATCGGTCCATGTGGTACCTGTCCGTCGGGCATGGTCCTGTACATCAAAAACTTCGCCCTCCATGGGCTCATTAGTCACAGGGATCATAGCAATGTTAATCACGTCTCATCATTAATATTATCAGATATCTGCATAAAAACCTTGATATATCATCCAATAGCTCGAAGATATTACAAAGACCTACAATACAAAGGTAAAGAAAAAGAGAAGACACCCTATTGGGCTAGTATCCATAAGGAAAGGAAAGTCTCCAAGGGGTATCATCGAAACCATGTAGAACGAGGTGATGTGGATAAGGGATGTCCAAACATACGGGTAGAGTGAAAGACAGGGATGCATGATATTACCTGTGGGTGCCTTTGTAGAAGGCGAGCTGTACCCGTCATGGATGCAATTTTTTCCAAGCCCTTTATTGCCTTTATTCTTTCTTTTCTTTGTTTGTTTTATTTTTATTTTTATTTCAAGGACTAACTAGAGGACATTGCCTTGGCGTGGTGACCAGAGTTGACAGTGTTACCCAGAAGCACTTTCACAGAGATGATAAGGCTGGCTCGTGATGCGACCCCCTTTCCCTGGCCATGCAACCAAAGGTCATTGCCCTGGCATGGTAACCAGATAATGGCAATGTCATGCTGTTAGGTACCAATGAACATAATAGGCTGGCTCATGATGAGACCCCCTATCCTCTTGGCTAGGTCTTGTTTAGTTATTTTTCTCAAGGTCCCTCTTGTTTATTGTTGAGAGGCTTTTTATTTCCATCTCGAGGATCCCTGGGCGAGGCATCTCTAGGTTTTATTTTATGGCTTTTATCTTTTACCAACTGCTTTTACCTTCTGGGCCTTTAGCCCCTTCTTCCTAGGAGATAAGGTGCAACCCTACAAACAGATCATCCTAATGCCCAGACTAGGGGAATGGGAAAGATGAGTGAGAGATAAGATGAAAAAGTGATGATATGATGGGAGTGGACGATGGCTCTTCAGAAATCCCCCTGGTGGCAAACCAAAACCTATTGTTACGGGCTTGCTAGGACACCCTGTCAATCCCCTCAACAATGGTCAAGTGGGTCAATGTAAGATCCAAGCAGTTGTTAGAAATAAAAGGAGTAAGATGCATATATCTAAAGGTTATAATGATCAGAAGTGACACATACCATGATACCTGGATCAATTACCTCATGGAGCAAGAGCCTTCTCCGATACAAGACCAGGCCGATGGTGATGGATGCTGCTGCTGCTGACAAGACAAATCTGATGAAAGAAGAGAAGGATGGGCCCTCGAGGGCCATGCTCAGGTCAATCCTGCTCTCGGTACTCCATGTTTAGGCCCTGTGGGCCTCAAGACATGATCTCCGAGTTATCCCTAGAAATCGGGGATAACAGGCCTAAAATTTACCTAGTTTAATATGTCACCATTTATTGCCCCAACTTTTCCAACAAAAAATGAACCTAAGGAAGAAGCAGGGGGTGCTAGATTAGGGATGGTCTCACGACACTAGGTATCCCTCTTGTGGAGTAATTTTATTTGTATCTAGTTCATTTTATTTGTATCTAGTCCTAATTTTTAAATCTTGTATCTAGTAATTCTTTTGTAATCTTGTTGTAACCTTTGTAGATTCTAAAATCTCCCTTTGTAACCTTTGACTCCTTGCCCAATCTTAGGCACTAGTCTTAGTGGATTTAGGAAAAGGCTTGATTTTGCATTTAAAATCTTGCACTTTGCATTGTTGAGTATCATATATCACTCCTAGAAAACATTAATCACTCGCATAGTAACTAGGGTCTTCCCCCTTGGCTTCCCTAGGAGTAAGCCTAGACGGAAGAGGTTCAACTCGAGGTGATAGTGGGCTTGAACCTAGGCATTGTGCCTCTAAGGACACACTAAGTGGATTGGACCTAGTCCACGTTTGCAAGTGTGTATAAGGACGACAACAAAACCTATCCTTATACTCTTCAATGCTCTTATTAGCTGCATTTTTGGAATCTGTCACTAATTTCTTAGAAGTATTTGGAATTGTCTCCAAGACATTATTCTTGAGAATGAAGTTGTACTTCTCTGTCATGACATCCCACCATACTCGCTGTCAATTTAGCAAACATCGTGTCGACGAATATATCGCCAAGGGCATGGAAAACAACTTATTGGCAACATCGTCGAATATATCGGAAAATATCGACAAACTTTAAAAAATACAAAAATATTCATTTAATTTTTTTTTTTTAAACATCTAAAGCAACAAAACAACAAATAAATACATTTCCACATAAATATAAAATAAAAACCTGATATATAAGATGTATAAGATGTCTTGTGATTCATCACACATCAATACTAAATCATGTCCTAAGTCCTATCTCTTGAGCCTCAAAATATCATAAAAAATATAGTAATTCATAAATGTATCTCATCATGATTAGTCATCTACAATGAAATCAAATCAATAAACTAGCGATTCCCTTTGCCCCTTTTATGGGCAAAGGTATTGACTCCAGTACTGGCTCTTCCTTTAGATGAAGGCAGCCTTGGGACTGGCGCCAGACTTTGATGTTCTCTAAAGGAAGAAGCATTAGCTAGACTCTGACATCCTCTAGAGGAAGAAGCATTAGCTAGACTCTGACGTCCTCTAAAGGAAGAAGGAGAAGCTAGACTCTGATGTCCTTTGTCGGTGCTACTACTAAGTCCAATTCACTATGTCTCTCACTCTGTCTGTGTCTGTGAAGGTGGTGGTGGACTCCCAGTGTCAATAGCCACCTCTTGTAAAGTTTTTTTCTTTGGAACATCCTCCTCCTCTACCACACTCTTCCCTGCCACCTCCTCTTATGCCTCCTCCTATAACCAATCAAGGGTCGAGTCCATGACTGGCTTCTCAATCTCAACCCTCCATGCAACAATAGTGTCAATCCAATCCAACGAAATGACCTTCACGTCAGGGGTTTTCTAAAGTTGCCTCACCCTGACCCACAATCTGTGATTGTAGTAGATGTAGATCATGCCATTATGATGTTGGGATTCCAATCTGTATGAGTGTCATAAATTATAAATTATAATACATAATTTAGAGGGTGATGGGGCATGTTGTTGCCACCTAATCCGCACCTCAGGTCACATAGAAGAAATCTTCAATCCACTGGGTGCGGCCTTGGGGGCGAGTCTCGAGCCGGGTTGCTGTCACCTAACACTCGACTCCTCCGTCTAGTCTAACTCCTAGCGAAGCCAAGGGGGCTAGTCCCTAATAAATTAATCTAAGGCTGTTTAAGCTAAGTACAAGAATTCTAGGAGTTAAATAATGAAACAAAAGCAAACAACTCTATTCCAACAACATATAATGACACATTGAAAGATTGCTTAATGAAAATGATAATAAGAAAATGAGATATAAACCAAATGATCAAAATTGACATACGAGCCCCGATGCTCCACTTGCTAAAAATAGAAATACTGACAAGTCATCTCGAAAAAAGTCCAACAGTCTCAGAATGTCTGAAGGATCTGTTGACCACCTATTCGACTAGGGGGTCAACTCCATGTACCATAAAGATATGCATCATTAGATGCTACCAAATCAGAGACTTCCTGGTTCTACAAGGCTTTTTTGGGCCTTCAACACATATTTTTGTAAATGGAATTTTCGCTCCCCTGCGTGGGATAATAATGTAATAGGTCTGCATGGATCATAGTTAGGTCAGTTACCTTAGAGCTTCATCATTAGAGGAGCCCCTTTCATTGAGTGTTTTTTTTCCTCAGGTTATTAATTTGGCCTAACCAACCTTATTAATTTCCCTTGAGTTTTTCACTCCCACAATAATTCCTCCAAAGTGCTGAAAGGTGTTCTAATGGTTTCGCCCTTTGGTAGCTAGTGTTTAGGAATGTTGTAAATGACCATGTAAGACATCTCCTAAAGTTTTGCGGAATTCCGTCGAGTCTAGATAGGTTTTTTTAAATTTATTAAAATTGCCTAAGTTGGGTAATTTTAATTAAAATTTGATAAAAAATGTAAAAACTAGATCCTTGGGCTTTTGCTAGGGGTATTTGTGCTTAAAAGAAATGGAATGAGACCCCCTACACTCTTGGACCAAGTTTCAGCTCAGTTGGACAAGTTTTGCTAGGTGTTTGTCCATGAGGAGTCTTAGTCCGTCAAAAACAACAATTTAATTGCTAGTCATGACATAGTCAAAATGTCATTTTTTGTAAAATTGAGCTAAATGTTTGAAGTAAAGGTGGGAGATGATGTTTTTGCCTAAGACTATCCTATCCTAACCTTTTCTTACCCATTACACACCCCCTAGACATAACACCCACTTCAAACAATTCGCTCCCCTAGGGGATTTGCGCCCCCTCTCACGAGAAAACTTTAGAAAATCCCAAAATTAGAGGTGTAGGGCCCTCTCTCCCTTGGTGCGCCCTCCCAAGCCTTCCACATCACCCTTTTGACTTGGCCCACACCCTCCACCTCATTGCCATCTCATCTATCCTCACCTAAACCCTAGAGTTGCGCCCCCCTCCTTGAGATCCTCACTTGTGCTTGGTGGTGGACACTTGACTTTGATCCAAGAGGGGTAACTTTGCCTATCCAAGTATAAATGAAGGCCCTCTAATCCTCATTTCCTCACCAATTCTCATGCTATTGTTATGCTACCCATTTTTCTCCTCACTCTCCTCATCTCTCCCATCTTGCTCTCATCATTCTTGCTCTCACATTTGGAGAGGAACTTGTAGCAACTAGTTGCTGCAACTTCCTACTTTGTTAATAGAAAGTGCTTTGGAGGACCTTGGTGTATCAAAGATTGGTCTTGGTGCATTTGGATTGGAGGTGACATTGTTTTTTTGTTGAAGCTTTCTTAAACTATAGAGTAGATGGCCCAAGCAAACTAGTTTGCTTGGGTAGATTTCCAATAGTGTTGTTGTGAGATCTATATGAGTAGAGTAGTATGTTAGCAAATTAGTTAGTTTGATCTAGCTTACTTGTTCACCGTTTGCTCTTATTTTGTAGATTGTTTCACAAGTTGCAGGTTATCTCAAGGGCTTGCAAGGCTAGCTTTGAGTTGGAAGCTTGCCTTTATAACCCAACTTGAACCTTCTTACTTTCTAACATTCATTTTCTGTTCATTACATATCAGAAATTTGGGTTTGCTAACACTCTAGAATAGGTCAATCAAGTATTTTATTTGCTAAAATTTGTATGCAGAAAATTTCTGTGTAAAAACATAAATTTTCTTTGACTTTTTGTGTGTTTTGCAGCATTTCTAGCAAGCAATAGCTTGCTGTTTTTTGCAAATTCTCGCCAGTACAAGGGGAAGTGCTGTCCAAATTTGGTCACAAAACACTCAAGGAAGGCCTCACTTGGTTGGGTAACAATACCCATCTCTTCCTTTCATCTTTCTAGCATTGTAGCAAGCCCTAGAGAGTCCCTAAGAGGCTTGCATTCTTTGTTAATAATTTTCTGCAATTTGTAAGTTAGTTTAGTGCCTACATCTTGGTGTGAGCTTGGCTTAGCCAACCCCCAAAACCGTAAGGCTAGGATAATCTTTTAATTTTCTGCAATATTTCTTTATTTGTTTGCCCCACTTGTCATTAGGACAAGGTTGTGTGGCTAGGTTGTTTTAGCATTTTACTTCGTTCATTTCAACCCTCTTTGGCACAAAATAGGAAGACTTGCCTACAACTTGTGCCATTGTATGTGGTTTGTTTAGTGCAGTTTTATTTTTTCAAGCATTCAAGTTTTATTGTTGCCTACACCTTGGAGTGAGCTTGGCTTAGCCAACCCCCAAAATCGTATGGCTAGTTTAATGTTTTACTTCTAATGTGCTTAATGGCTTAGAAATGATCTAAAAGTAGAAGTAACACATTAATTCTAGCTTAGGCCCATGGAGGCATAGTAATGCTATCTTAGTCTCTTATTTTCAAGCTTCTTCTTTTCAAGTACTTGTTTCTACTTCATAATCTTTCACAAGCACTTTTACTTTATTGCAAGTATCATGGACATGTTGTGAATGGTTTAAGGCAACTCAACTTTCATTTCTTGCAAGTTATCAAGTTCTTTTCATGTTATTTCAAGCTTTATCCTGTGGTTAAGCACTTCATTATTTGCAAGTAATTCATTTTCGTTTTTGGTTCAAGCACCTAATTTTTGGCAAGCAACATCTTGCCAACACTTAACACTAACTAAACTTATCCTAGTTTCATAGGCCTAAAACTTATTAGACTTAATAGGGCATCCATTACTGACCCAAATTTGCCACTTAAACGGGGATTGAAAGGAAGCAACAAACGGTGATAGGTTGGGGACGATCTCATGACGCTCAACGTCCTTTCCGGGAGTACTTCTTTCCTTGGGTTGACTTGTGGAGCTAGGGTGGGGCCTTGTTTGCCTCACTTCTTGAGCACCGAACAACTACTTGGTACAAGCGGGGGGAGTCTTGGGGTTGACACTTAGTTAGGATTCAATCATTAACTTAATAACTTCAACAATCCTTAATCCACTTTAACCATTGGGGCTTTTCACTTTGGCACTCACATCATCTTATGGTTTACATTTAAATCTTGCAAGCTCACTTCTCATTTACATTCCATGCAAGTTTATTTGAATGTTGTGGATAATTAACTAAGTGGTTTTAGTTGCGCTCTTGGCCTTGGAGGCCTTTTTCAAGCATTTCATTTTTGGTTTAAGTTGTGTGTTGATATATTGGATCAGTCCTCGAAGTTGCGCATCCTTTGGAGGCACTTCATTGTTGGGTTTTGTGTATTTTGTCTTTTCCATTGAAAGCAGTCACATAGAGTGTGCATCCTTTGGAGACACTCTATTGTTGAGCATGCTGTCTTGATGTGTTGGTAATCTCTTCATTTGAATATCTTCTTTTCCAGCACAATCAAGTAGTTGGGTTAGTGTTTGTATCTTTGTTTATAATTGTATCTTTCATGTATCTCCTAGATCTCATTTTGTAACTTTGTATCTAGTTGTTATATACTTGTATCTAATCTTGTTGTAGTGTGTCTAGTTCTTCTGTAATTTTGTGTAATCATTGTAAAATCTATCTCCCTAAAACTTTAGTTGACCCCTTGCCCAATTTTAGGCACTAGTCCTTAGTTGTCCTAGGAAAAGGCTTTCTTTTCATCTTGAATTGTTGCACATTGCATTGCTTCCTTTGCATATAGGCTAGATCTTTCCCCTTAACCTTTAAACTAGTTAAAACCAACTCCTAGAATTAACATCTAATCTCACATAGTAACTAGGGTCTACCCCCCTTGGCTTCCCTAGGAGTAAGCCTAGACGGAAGAGGTTCAAGTCAAAGTGACAGCATGGTCTTTGAATCTAGGCATTGTGCCTCCAAGGACACACTAAGTGAGCAGGACTTAGCTCACGTTTGCAAGTGTGTATAAGGACAACAACAGGATCAATACTGTATGTTTAGAATCCTGATTGGAGGCTTGGAGCTCAACCTGCTAAAATTAGAAAGTACCTGCATGATCCCCATAAAAAGTGTCATTGGGCTCAAAATCATGAAATGACCAATATTGTATGCTCAAAACTGTGATATGAGTCTCTGGTCACTATCTCCTAAAAAGTAGGGTACCTGCTAAAAATAACAATCTTTCTCCAATCCATGTGAAACTGTGCTAGCTCTATCTTTGAAGCAAAAACAACCACAAACCTGTCTCTGATGGGAACCAACCTCTGCCTCACACAAGTGGTCAAACCTGAGTAAACCTCTGAATTCCAGCCCAAATAGTATATGCTGGCTCTTAACCCTATGGATCTCCAAGGGTGAAAATCCATGGGTCAACTGGCACCACGGTAAAGAAAAAGCTGCTATGGATGATCTAGGATATCTGATGTAAAATTATGTGGAACCACATGAAAGATTATTGACACTATTATATCTTAAGTTGAAATTTTGGAAGATGTGCCTATTGCTGCAGTGGAGGTTGACTACACTAAGATTATAGAAGATGCTTTTGCATTCTTTAGTTTAGATGTCATACTATTAAAGGAGGACATAAAAGAGAGACTCAAGCTTTCTTGGGAGGGTTGCGGAGAAGATAAATGCTAATGGATTTATGACAATATCTCTATTCAAGTTTTATCGGAGAAATCAAATGTCAAAATTGTGTACAGAGAATGCAAATTGGAATCTTTGAATTGAGAACATTAATCCAACAACACATGTTTCAAATGGGATCAGTAGACAACCTTCACCATAATTATGGTGACCTTTGCAGTAAATTATTATAATAACAACCTAATATCATAATAATGTATGAAGTATAACATAATGTCGAAATATAAAGAATTCGGGGAGATCAAATCTTGAATTTCAGGCCTAGGGATGACCTTAATATTCTCTAGGTAATTTTGCTACCAAAGGATTTGTTTCAGATGGCTTTTTAATGTAATTTTTAGTAGGTCAGGGTCTGTATATCAGTTCTATCCTTTAGATCTCCAAAATGAATTATGGCAATGAATTTGAAAGGTTTCTGATTTAAAATAATTTTTGATTGGTCTTTGAAGGCAACGTGCAATTTCAGCATTTCAGCATTTGACTAATTTAATGTATACTGGTCATTGCAGGTGCTTTTGAGCTTATAGAAGATGAGACAAAGGCCGGTCAATGTCTCTGGATAACAAAACAAAGAGGGTTGGAGTATTGGCCAACTACTGAAGAGAAGAAAAAATACCTGAAAAAATTTGCACGTTTGGATAATAGTGTCTCATATAAGCCTCAAGCAAATGTTGAGATTGTGCCAACTATTCCCAGCCGTTTTGAGAAAGTGTAAGGAACAAATCGGCATATCCATTACTTATTTTATTTAATGGATTCCTATATATTTAAGGAGTGTTTTGGATTCATTCTAGAGAAATGTCCCAACAGAATTATAATCAATGTCAATGATTCACCCCATTTCTTCTGTTTTTCCAACTCCCTGGTTTGAAGCTCTCCAGTTTTTTTATATCCATATTTGACTTTATAAACAAATGCTTATTTTATTTCAGAGTAAAATTGCATAGCACGGACTCTAGCTATAGTGAGAGAAGGGAATTTATTGTTTCTATTTCTATTCTCTGATGTTCTGATTATCTTCTTTCCTGATTTTGAGTTTCGTTAGTCTTGTGTCTCAAAATGTTACTTTTTGCTTACTAGTTGTCCATGTTCTGTTTATGGCTTGGAAGATCCACACTGGCTGATCTCAAAGTTAATGTTATTTTCTATGACTGAAAAAAACAGAGAAAGTAAAGATAGACGAA
>JASDQU010025962.1:37574-47899 GCA_032191745.1 Picea mariana | reverse complement strand
GGGTTATCCCTTCAACTAAGTTTGGTCGAACTCATGATTAACTCCGGTATGAGCAGAGCCTCCTGATCTTACCAATTATACAATGTACTTCTCAACTCCCTGTCTCAGACACATATGTTGATTTAATTTCCTTGGAGAATTTTACTCACAAAATCCTATTCCAAGGCACTAAATCCTAGACTAGTTTGTGCACCCTAAAAATAAAATCGTGATTAATTAATTTTAGTTTAAAGCGTAAATTTTATTGGTCGTGATTACTCAAAAGGGTATGGAAGTGAAACTCATGACATTATGGCTCTGCAAGAAAATAAATATGAATATAATGCAAAGTATAATTTTAACTTTTCAATGAACGATATGCATATAAAAACAGTGCAATTTTCAATTTCAACTCTGCAATTCAGAAGTAAAATGCAATCTTTCACTAAATGCACTAAGGTAATGATAAATATTCAGAAGACAAAAATGTCAAGCAATGTAAAATGCCTATTTTTTTTGTATTTTCAATATATTAAAGAGAAAATGAATGGATTGAAAAGCAACCTGATATATAAATTCTACTGTGTATAAATGGAATGATTAAGCATAATACGAAGAAGCCCAGCAACAACCTAGAGTTCAAGGAAAAATTTAAAATGAAAAATGATGAGAAAGACTATGCCCAAAAATTCAACTCCAAATAGGTTTCTTGTCAACCCAAAGAAACTCAACAGGCACTACAGATACCTAAGAAGGCTCAACAATCATCAAATCCCACCCAACAACCACCAAACCAAGAAACCAAGCAAGGAAATAAGGTGTATTCGACTGTTCAGGGAAACTGAGAGTATATACACAGCTCGTAGTGAGACATCACGCGTGTGTACGCGACTTTCAAGGCAATAGGGCACATACAGGCTTGAAAACAAGGCCAGGCAAGGGTAAAAAGGCTGAAAACTCAGACCCAGAGTGAACAGAATCTATCAAGTAGTGATACAACAAGAAACCCAAAGGAAAAAGAGCAATGCAAGGAGAAAAAGTACTTCAACCCTTAGAAAAAAGATCTATCCCCAGTGGAGTCGCCAATTTTGTTATGAGGGAAAAACTCTCTATGGCCAGGGTAAAGCACAATAGATAGGTATGACTTCAGAAATCTACTCAATTCCAAGATATGCTATATAAGCCAATGTGAAAGTGAGATAAGAAAGAAGCCTACCTCATTCCAACATTTGATGATGTTCCACCATTTAGCACTTCGACCCAAGGCTTTGTACCTGCAACAAGTTCTCAACAAAAAAGAAGAGCAAGTATATAGTGATAATATAAAGGGGTTAGCACATTAGATAGCATAATACACTAATAAACATTACAAATATGCCCATGGATAATAATCATATATTTTCACGATACCAATTGGATGAGAAAGGAGTATTTCTATTRATAAATGATCAGCAGARGTGGAAACATTACAGACTTCCGTGTCRGCACGGTTCAAAACCAAGAAACCAACTTCCTTCCAACTGGGCCTCGACCACTTCAATCCTCCACCAAAGGMAATCTCATAGGAAAAATAAAATGAGGTTCTCTCAATAATAGGGAAAKATCTTGGGGGCTGAACACTGTGTTCAGACTTGAGGGACAAAGGGATGCAAACTCAATATGAAGTAATTTCTCCAGAGTAACTTTGCTCTCAAAGTTCAATGCTTTCTCCTCTTTTCCATATCTCGGAATTGTGCTCTTATAKCCTTCAAAATGCAATTGAAGGGATGAGTCAGAACATTTCCAGTATATGAAAGGCCAAGGATCAGAGATCTCATGTCATGAMATGGAAACCCGACTTCAATTTTGTATTTTCTGGCACAAATCCCAATGTACACGGGTTGTAGTGGAGCAGCCTGCATATACGCATGATGTATAGTATATAGGGCGTGTATGTGTGGAAAAATATGTATTTTTATCTCTGGATTCATCAAAAAGGGATGACAAGTCTGCATAGGGAAATGGAAATGGAAATGGAAAGATAGTTATGGTGAGGCAAATCTTTCTATAACACTCACTAAGCAATTCCGACCAACGTTGTTGTTGCACATTCAATTCGCTTTGCGTAAAGATGTGTTGTATTCCACAGTGGTCTGTTTTTAGTTCGAATTTCCATCCAATAAGGTAGTGTCTCCAAACTCTTAGGGCATAAACAATGGCTAACAACTCCAAATCGTGCATTGCATAGTTCTCCTCATGCTGTCTCAACTTTCTCGAGATGTAAGCGATCACTTGACTGTTTTGCATCAAGACTCTGCCTAAGCCTTCCTTGGATGCATCAATGCATACCAATAAGTCTGCGTTCAATTCAGGGACCTTTAGTATTGACGTTGTCATCAACAGCTCCTTGATCCTCCAAAATTCCTCCGCACATTTCTTGGTCCAAACAAACTTATTGTTCTTCTTATGCAATTCTGTAATTGGATTTTCTATCTTCAAAAAACCCTCGACGATCGTCGATAGTATCCCGCTAAACCCATGAATCTACGCACTTTGGGGAAATTCGTCGGCGCAGACCATTCCATAATAGCTTCGAACTTTGTGGGATCCACATCGATACCTTTGCTGGAGATTACATGCCTTAAGTAATGAATCCTCGACCGATAAAACAAACATTTAGACAATTTCCCATACAATTTGTTCTCTCACAGACACTATAGTACCAAGCGCAAGTGCTCATCAGGATCCTTCATCGTTCGAGAGTAAATCAAAATATCATCAATGAATACTTGGGTGAACTTGTCCAAGTATTCGTGGAACAACCCATTCATCAAACTCATAAATACCCTCGGGGCATTTGTCATTCCAAAAGGTAAAACAGTAAACTCGTAATTTCCAAACCTCGTCTTAAAGGCACTCTTAGGGATGTCGTCCTCCGTGATCTATAACTGGTGATACCCTAATCTTAAGTCGATCTTTGAAAACATTGTTGCACCCTTCATCTGATCAAACAGATCATCAATCCTTGGCAACGGATATTGATTCTTTATCGTTTCCTTGTTCAATTGATGATAGTAAATGTAGAGTCTCCATGACCCATCCTTCTTTCATATGAAGATAACAGGCGCACCCCATGGTGACACACTTGGACGTATAAGTCCCAGGTCCAAAAACTCCTTCAGTTGCATTTTCAACTCCTATAACTCCAGGGTCGACATCAGATAAGGCATTCTTGCTATTGGTTCATTCCCCGGTTTTAGGTATATGGTAAAATCCAATTCCCTTTCGGCGGCATCCCAAGTAAATCCTCTAGGAAGACGTCCGTAAAATTTCTCACCACCGGAAGGTGTTCTAGACCTTCCACTACTCCATTCTCATTTAACACAAGGATCGCATAAATCTTACATCCCTTGTTCATTCTATTTTGTATCTGCAAGGAAGAGATGAACCTCAGGGAGAATCCATGGTTCTGACCTACAATCACGCATCTCTGTCCCTCGTCATCGACCAAGATCAATCGTTTCGTCTTACAGTCGAGTATCACATCATGCTATTCCAACCAGTCCATACCGATCACGACATCCTAAGACCCTAAGGTTGTGATGTACAGGTTGGCCCTAGTGACAAACTCTCCCAGGTTAAGGCTATAACCCGTAACCTTCCCTCCAATCTTTTTTTTGGCTCCCGAAGCCATTTCTACAAAGGTAAACTCGTTTTGTTCGATTTCCTTTACCTTAATTATTTTTAGCGCTGCCCCAGAAATGAAACTCTCTGTAGCAACAGGATCTATCAAAATACTAAGGTTCTAGTTAGCGATAGTACCTGACGTTTCGAGCACACTCTACTAGTGCTCTGCCTGGTGGTTATTCACCGTTGCATGAATCTAATGGGCCTTGCCCAAATATCCCACGGTAGTGGGTCCAACAGATCTAGATGCTCTGGTCCTAATCTCCACTGGGCATTCACACTGATAATGTGGCTCCCCACATGTCCAACACCCTTTCTTCGGTCCAGTAGTCTTGGTACCTGAAGTAGAAGCACATTGCCTTTCTCTCCAGCCATGCCTCGATGACAGAGTTGTTCATAACACTTGTGGACTTGAGAACTTATCCCTCTTGAGTTCTTGGTGAATGCTATCGATACTGTCTAGGGCGTGTTGTGGACCCTCAAGGTTACATGTGCCCTAGCCTCATCTCATTATAGATGGTGAATCAAGGCCTATGACATTCCCTGGAAGGACCTTGTCAGACCATCATCATCCCTTACAAAAATCCCAAGGACTTGTTCCTCTCCTTGGGTTAGACTCTGAGGGTGCATGCACTTCTAGAGGCATCACACCTCCTTCTACGACACAATGCTGCGAACCTCTGAGGCGTCCTCTATTCGAGATCACCGCATGGACACGTTAAAGTTTTAATTAGCACTAGGCTATTACTCAAGGGTTTACTGTAGTAGAAATCATGGTGATCCATAGTCGTAGGGTTGAACCCACTCTGATACCATATGTAGTGACCCTCGTCGTTACGATTACATGCGATGCAAAGCAAGTGCGAATTTTTTTTTTTAAGAAGGAAGGAAACAATGACAACAATTAATCAACACAACTTGATGACGAACACAACGCACGCCAATCAAGAAATAGGCAACAATAACCCAACATACTAGCACATCATGCAACTGGATGAAACATGTGATGCTCAAATCGACAAATAAAAACGGCTTCGACGACCAATAAATAGAAACCTCCAAAGTGAGAAAATCCAATCACATTAAGGTGTTACAAAACCAAGTACTAACCTCAA
This sequence comes from Picea mariana, assembly GCA_032191745.1. Taxonomy (NCBI): domain Eukaryota; kingdom Viridiplantae; phylum Streptophyta; class Pinopsida; order Pinales; family Pinaceae; genus Picea; species Picea mariana. Next base: position 43,139 of record JASDQU010025962.1, on the reverse strand, counting down.
TTACATCGAACAATATGCCCACATCGGGAAGCACAAGACTTGGGCCAGGTTATCATTTTCATCTATCAATCAGGGCACGCAATGATCCCCTCATCAAGAATCATGTCGTCACAAGGCGATAGGCGTGACAGTAACCATGATGCAACATCACATATCTAGACCTTTAAACCAAGAAAAATCCCTCATGATAGGAGACCGAGTTAACTGTCAAAATACTCGATGACTATACCCAAGCACCCAATCAACATGTCAACAAGACACAAGGTGACATCATTCAAATTTAAATTGCACAACTAATCGAAGGATTTCTGGTTTTCCACCAAGGAAATCGTATGAGGTGTAATGACTATGACCAACCACCATTTAAAATTAAACTTAAGGCACAAGGCACATAGTAACCAGTTAATTGTTTAGCGATTAACAATTTAGCTAATAAAATTATCAACCCTCAACCATTAATCTTGCACAATCCATTAAACTATTACACAAATAAATCGTAAACCATTAAGACTAAGTGCATTAAATGAGTGAATCTATTACCAATTGATCTATTAAGCAATTAATCTATTAATCAATTTGATCTATTAAGCAAATGATCTATTAATCGATTAATCTATTAAGAAATTGATATTGTAGCAATTAATCTTTTACCATTCCATCCCTTAATCTATCACTATCACCATTAACCAATTAATCTACAGAATGGATAATTGGCATATGATTTTCCACAATTAAACTGTTATGTAGCAATTGGAACTGAACTGAATAGTCAAATGCAAACTATTAAACTATAAATGGTTACTCAAGCTTAAACTGTTGTATAACTAAGATAATCATAGTTAAAATGGGAGCATGAAGTTGATGCCCAACTTTTAAAATAAGCACTTGGTAAATACATAACTAAAACCATTAAAACACTAAGCTGGAAAACACCAATGTTTATATCATTCGATGACATGCGCTGACTCAATTACTCATCTCTGTGTAATTAATATTCTGCTCGTTTTTATTCAAGTTTAAACAAAAATAAGTGGGGTGCACTCATTACACCTACCAACTTTCCATAATGGGGATTCTCAAGGGCCAATAGATATTAATTAATTTAAAAGGAGGATTGGAATAAAAAATCGCCAAGACAACTGAGAGATCGCAAATAAATAAATAAAACAACAGTAACTGCCACTGGCCACCTAAAAACGTGTCCATCCTGGAATATTTGCCAAGCAATAATTGTCAGTGTTATCGTTGCCCATAAAACCTAAGGCGTTTTGAAATTTGGAAACAAATCTAGATCTGACCGCTCAATATTTAATGTTCTGGGCGTTCATTAAGATGTCGGGTAAACATCTGTGGGTAGTTACCCTTAAATCATTGTGTAATTTCATTTAAAATGAAATTTAAAACTCTACAAAATTAAATCGTTACCCAGTGTAAATAAATATCCGAGGATGAGTGAAATCCAGTGGATAATTCGAGATCTCTCATGCAAAAAAATGGATGGCACAATAGAAAGAACACAAGGCACAACAACAAGCATGAGCATCAAAAATTAACCACCATTTGGCAACTAGGAAGGGGGTGCTAGAGCTAAGATCTCACTACAGCAAGAATCGAGGCAACTCTCAAATCGTGGTGGCCTCGTCGGGAACTAAAGGCAACCAAGAATATATCCAGAAACAGGAAGCATATTCGGCATAAGTCTTTTACTAAGGATAGATTGTAAAACAAGACGGGTGAACTCTCTTTGAGTGAGTATTGACCAAAATAATTTCAACGTAATTCTCATATTTTATATTTTCATAATATATACAATTATTGGAAGGAAATGAAGCTTAAGTAAACACTGGGCTAGGCACAGAGAGAGGGGTCTACAAACGCAGAACAAAAGGCTTCTGTAAACCGCAGAGATTAATCATTCAAAAATGAATTAATAAAAAACGTAGAGATATTCATTCACAAGGAAAACACATAGGTTAATCATTCATAAATGAATCAATAAAAAAACACAGATATATTCATTCACAAGGAAAATGTAGAGGTTAATCATTCAGGGATGATTCAATAAAAAACGAAGAGAGTCCTGCACAAATCATGGAGAAAAATGAATAGATTATTAATGTTATTCATTGGGAGAAGTTAGAAATGCAGAGAGCAATAACTCTGAGCCTTGAGGGGTGGTTTCGCTTCTCCTAAAAGTGAATTCGCTGGGCTATAAACCGCAAATATTCGCAGAGTATGGTAAACAATAAATGTAGAGCATTTGAAGGGTGATCTTCTTGTTCCTAGAAGTGAACTTGTCAGGCAGAAAACAAAAAATTTTGAGAATAAAACGATTTAGACAACAGGAAGTGACACCCCAATCATCGATTGGAAGCACGAAGTTGCAGAGAAGAAACACAATAATCGCAGAGGCTAAGGAGGGAGATAAATGGTTAGGAGAGAACTCCTCATGGGGCAGAGAAAGGATCCTACAGTTATTATTCATGCATAGGAGAGCGGGGCATTTGAATCTAAATCCTCAAACACCAGAGTGAAAGATAGCCAATTCAGCTTCTGGCCGACTCCTCAGGAATAGACTATTAACTTAAAGGATCAGGAAACAGAGGATAAAAACACAATCTGCATCCATATCTTGTTCATGGAGAATCAAGTAATGAAATAAAAGCACAATCAAGCCAAATGAAAATGCTCTAAATTCATTGTCTCGCACGCTCCATCCAGCTTTCACTTTCCAATCGATGTGACCTCACCAGTACCTCCCAGCCAATGCTAGGGGTACTCTTCTTCCCCCTAAGCCCCCTAAGCCGTAAAGGGGCCACACACACAATGCCAGAGAATGATAGCACCCAACTCACCTCACAAGGTTGATCTACCACTCGTTACCCGAGTTGGGTATCCCAACTCCCACAAGAGAAAGTTCGGTCAAGATGAAATTTAAGCAGTGTAACGTTACACAAGATAGATGTGTTCCACACTCTTCCTCCACCATCCTTTTTATAGAGTTTTATTAGTCATTAGTTTCCCAAAACCATCATTAGATTCCTTCTTCATTTCATTAATTTCAAAAAACCTCCCCCGTAGACATGTCGCCTGATCCCCTAGTTGCACCAGAAAAACAATTTTATTAATTAATTAAATATTCCTATTTCCCTCATCCACCTAAAAGCATTCCTAAAAACATTCCTTGGTGTCCCAAAATTCCTTTACAATTCTTAAATGACTTATGCCTTACTTAATTCCTAGTTGAGTTCATAAATAGAAGGTTCCAAAGGAAAGATTCCTTACTATGTTAGACATTCATCTTTTTCTTTAAGTTTCCCCTTTTCTTTGAGTTTCCCTTTTTCTTTAAGTTTCCTTTTTTCTTTTAAGTTTCTCCCTTTTTCCTTTTTAACTAAAAAAATCAATTTAGCAAGTGTAGATAAAAACAACCATTTACCCTTTTTTTCTTTTTTAACTAAAATCAATATAGCAAGTGTAGATAAAAACAACCATTTACCCTTTTAATAAATTTAATCCTCCATTATAATTTTCTTACTTTAATAATTAAGTTTGAATTTCTTACCCCCCTTCTTGTTACATGTTTTAATTAGTTTTTATTTATCCACATGTTCTACTTAGACCTAGGTTTTAATTTCACTAGGTTGGGCGAAAATGTTTAAGGAACTTTTAGTTATTAATATTTACTCATACCATCATCTATTTTAAGGCCGACCAGGTCCTAAGGAGGATATTGTTCTAGGCACTAGGTTTAACAACTTATTAGTTAAAATCACGACGTGCCCTTCAGGACGCACTACGTGCTCTAAGGGTGCCACTCCCCTCCTTATGTTTTCTTTGCGCGATGTTCCCTTCAAGACGCACTACGTGCTTCAAGGATGCCACTCACCTCTTTTTGTTTTCTTTGCACGATGTGCCCTTCAAGACGCACTACGTGCTCCAAGGGTGCCACTCACCTCTTGACTGAATTTGGTAGACGTCAAACCCCTGGAGTCAATACTCCGCCAAGTGATCTTGTGGGAGACTAAGGGTGTCTAAGGAATAATTCCCTTGCCTTTTTGTGCACACCTTAGAATTAGCGTGAGTGACTGTCATAGTCTTCCCTCACGGAATCGTGGTTATTATCGAACTAGGTAATTGTTAACCTACAATTCAAGCCACGGTGGGAGTGCTAGTTGGCTATGGTAGGGCTGCTGCCACACCTCTCCCTCAATGTCTCTGGTTGTCATGCGTGGCCCCTCTACTCYAAAATGTGAGTCTGGTCGACAATCTATCATCATCCTACATCCATCAACGAATCATTTCAGCAATAATAATCAATCATCATAAYATCTAATCATATGTACATATGTCACATCAACAACATTCAAACCCTAACAGTCCACTGCCTGAATCGATCCAAAGTCCAAGGGGTTTCATTGATGCCTCTGCATCCTCAATGTCCAGAGTCCTGCACACTCAGGAGAACCCATTCAATAGCACCTGTCCATGTAAATACAACAAAATAACATATAATCAAATCCACAATATCTCATAATCATAATCAAAACAACCAATAGTATAATAACCYAGATCACTTGCATGCAAGTGTCCTCAAAGAATAAGTCCGCTCAGCGCACGCAAGAGCAAGATTTTACAAAATTTCAAAAATTTTCAAGTTACTAACTAGCATGCCCATTTCAAAACTTTTCATACAACCCTTTACCCATGCATAAGCTTAATTGGAAAATATTATTCCTATCTTTTTTCACATCTATAGACAAACATATCAAATAGCATTGCCCAATAATCATGAATAAACAATAAGAAACAATATACACATCGAAATAATCAATATCTCAACCCCATCTTGGGTCCACATATCTTGACTCAATCAAGACTTGATATACACATGTGCTTCCTCCTATCACACTTGAGAAATTATCAATAGAATAACATAATATAGTAATTTACATCATATAAACATGTATTAATTTTCAATATCTCATGGCATCACTAATCACCAAAAGTTTATATTACTTATATGACTCTTTAGAGACACACACATCAATAACAAGATACAACTCAACCTACTCATAGGCCACAATAAGTCATCACATCATATCGCACTATCAAATCATCTCCTATTGTTGCAAGGATATCAAACATAAGTCATGTGTGTGTGTGTGTGTGTGTGTGTGTGTGTGTGTGTGTGTGTGTGTGTGTGAGGGAGAGAGAGAGAGAGACATCAAACAATGATCAAACCAAATCAAATTAAAATTCTAGATAACATCATCCAAAAGAGTGTGTGTCAACCAAACAGGGCATTCTTGTAATTAAAATACCTTCACATAATAACAACACATTAGTTAATAAAGTCAAATAAAAAGAGGGCACTACTCTTTAGGAAACTCCATCCCAAAGTTCTGGAAAAAAAAAAAGAACATTTTTTATGCATCTTAGTTGCTTCCTCCCAAGTTGTTGAATTGGGTCGATAGCTACCCCATTGGAAGTTTACCTAGTTTACCAAATGATGTCGAAGTTGTTGATTTTTCCAATCTAGTATGTGGATCTATTCAACCTTCAAGG
>JASDQU010025959.1:14892-27475 GCA_032191745.1 Picea mariana | reverse complement strand
AGCCTTCTGCCTCTTCAAAACCCCAGGTCACCGGGGACGTCTCCCCTGGGCCTCACCTCCCTAAAGAGAAAGAACCTTCCCATCGTGGTGACATTGGGTGGGATAGGTTCCCGTTACGCCAGTTTGGCCCTCTATCTTCTAGCCTTTCTTCCTAGCTACAAACTGTGTAATAACAGGTAACTCCACAAACTGTTGGTCAATCACTCTCCCCCCATCATCACTCATATAGTTGTTGCTACTGTGAAGGTGATCTCCCAGAACTATGTACTGCTGCAAGGGAGAGGAATCTCCATGCTCCACTAAGTATGTCTCCTCCCTGCAATCCAATGCGTCCCCCTGAATCCCACTATACACTTCTGCATGCTCCTGTGAACTATCTCTCATCATCATATGCCCCTGTATAGTCATGCAAGCTCTTATATACTCTTGCCTCATCACGTATCCAAGGTGTACTGCTGGATCAACCTCTATGTCAGACAATCCTGGAACAAAAATGGAAGTGTCCTCGTAATTTCCCCTGGCTTTGGAATCCCCATGTGTATGTGTATGACCAAATGTCTCAGAACTACCCATGAATTATGGTCCCTGTGACACTTGGACATCCCCCATCGTCTCCTGGTCATATCCCTCCATAACCATCAACGATCTTGGGTATACCTCACACACCTCCATCATTTGGCTCTCCTCTACCAAACCACTAACATCCTCTTGTGATGATCTGAAAATGAAGTAGGCTTGTGTATCTTAAAAATTTCAAGTGTAAATTGTATGTGCTTGGGCAATAGGATCAAGTTGCAAACACATAAAACTTAATGATTTTTTAATTAAACATGAGCAACATAAACATACATAACAACCATCAAAATAAGAACATTAGCACAGGAAAATGATAAAAGAGTTCACCACTCTCTTGGGCTACATCTCCTAGTCCATCTTCCAATGGTTCATTTTCATTAATGCTCAAAATGTTAAAATCAGTGCTTTACAATGCTCAAAATGCAAAATAGATGGCTCCAATGGCTCCAGAATGTCCAAAAACTCCTAGTTGGGCTCTTCCTGCACCTAGTTTGGCCAAAAACTGAGAAGAAATCACTTCCTGGAAGTTTTCTCCTTCAAGCTTGTTGTCTCTGCTCGCCAAAACGCACATGTGTGTGACTAACCTAGCTCACGGGCATTTCCCGTGCTTAAAACCCAGCACCGTGCCCGTTCCGCATAAACACCTTTTTCAGCGGAGGTGTCGGTCGCATACCCCCCATGTGGCCATGCCTTAGCGCTATAACTGGACCCGTTGGCTAACCGTTTAGGAAGTCCATTGCACAAGGTCGTATGGTAGTGTGGTAAGACCAAGGGTTGGGGCTAAGCCCCGGCTCGGACTCCGCCCAAACTATAGTTAACGCAAACTTAAATAGTAGTTCTCCACTATAGGGTTAAGTACCATGTTGTAGGTGTTGTAGGCGGGATGGTGGCCCGGCCTACACCAAGACTATGCCCATGGTGGAGGTCCCGGATTTGACCCCCGCGGACTCCATAACATTTTAACCAATCTAACCAATAACGGGGTGCCACGTGGTGGCCCCTGGATGGGCCACGTGGCACCTTGCCTTTCACCTTCCCAATCACCCTACCACGCCAACAATCCATGTCACCCTGCCATGTCAGTTGTACGGTCTGTACAGATTGTACGGTCAGCTACCACGTGGCCTATACGAACTGTACAGTCAACAAAAATTTTCCCTATTTGGCAAAGTGGACAGAACGTGATATCTCTCGCATACGACGTCCGTTTGAATCCATTCAAGTTGTGTTGGGATCATGAGGATGAGGCCTACGCACGAGTCCAATTTCGAGCAATTCCGAGTACTTTTATTTTTTATCATATTTTGATCCCTTGGATCACTCCTCCCCATTGGGAAGCTTTTGGACCTCCAAAAGACTACTTTTAGTCTATCTGAAGATGATGGTACAGTTCCCTCACCTTTCCAACCTCAATCCATTTAGCTTTGCTTGGATTTGTGCCTTTAAGACCAACACGAACGTATTCCACATTCCCTCGTTTTGAAGTCCTCATCCTCCTGTCAAAGATTGTATCCTCATGTAATTTTGAAAGATATTCTGGCGAGAAATCATCTATGGAAGGAATCCGAAAATGCTCTCCTTGATCATCAATCAAAGGAGGTGTTGATCGCTTCTTCAACTAGGGGGTCAACTCCATGTACCATGAAGATATGCATCAACAGATGCAAACATGTCGAAGACTAATTGGTTCTACAGGGCATTTTTAGCTCCAACACACAGTTTTGTAAGCGGGATTACCGCACCCCTACGTGGGTTAATATTGTAATAGGTATACATGGATCATGGTTAGGTCAGTTTCCTTAGGATTTCTTCATTAGGAGAGTTCCTTTCACCGAGTGTTTTTTATCCTCTGGAGGTTAATGTGGCCTAACCAGCCGGGTTAATTTCCCTTGAGTTTTTCACTCCCACTAGCAATAAATCCTCCAAAGTGGTGAAAGGCATTCTAATGAAGTCATTATTGGGTAGCTAGTGTTTAGGAACGATGTAAATGACCATGTAAGACAGCACGCAAAATTTCGCGGAATTCCGTCGAGTCTAGCTAGGTTTTTTTTTAAGGTTGGGAATTAATTAATTAATTAATTAATTTTGGATAATTAATGTAAAACTTAGGTCCTGGGATTTTTGATAGGGGTATTTGTACTCAAGAGTCAAAAGAAAGATAATGAGACCCCCTACACCTGTGGACCAAGTTTCAACTCAGTCAGACAAGTTTTGTTAGGGTTTTTGTCCACTTAGGAGTTTTTTTCGGAAAACAACAATTTTAATTGCTAAACCCAGGACATGGGAAAATGTCAATTTTGTAATAATGGACCAAATAAGGTAAAGTAAAGGTGAAATAGTGTTGAGAGAGACTACCCTAAACCATCCCAACCATTTCCTAATCTTTACCTACCCTTTTAAACCCCCTTTTAATTTATTAACTCACCTTTTAATCTTTCCCTTTGAAGCTTGCGTGAACCCTCTCCCTGTGATACTTAGAAACTCACATTTAAATGGAGCGTGGGTCCCTCTTTCACTTGTATGCCCTTCCTCTACTTATCATGTGCCAATGTGGAGTGTGTTCAACACACTCTACCCACACGTCCCCACACTATCACTTGAACTCACGCCTTACAGCTTTAAACTCACGCTTTCCCTCATGTAAAGTTGGAAAGGTCACACTGAATTTAGAAACTCACCTTTGAAGGAAAGCGTGGGGCCTCTCCTTCATCCAATACGCCTCCCCTCTCATGCCACTTCACCTTTCCACTCACCTCACATACCATTTTGCCCTCACCAATCCTCACGCGTTTCCTTTAATCCTCATACATTCCTCTTTTGGCTTACGTTTTCCCTCTTAGTTGAAATGGAAACATCAAATATTAAGTTGGAAATTTCTTTGAGGGAAAGCGTGGGCCTCTCCTTCAACCAATACGCATGTTTTCCCTTGCTTTCTCACCCATCCACTTACCTTACTTGGCATTTCCTTTGATACCTAAAAGCTTGCACTTTCATTGGTTGAAGTTTCCCTTGAGTTTGGATATTGACATTTGTCAATGATCTGAGAGGGGTCTCTTGGTCCCTCATTGCTATTTAAGAGACCTCTCACTCCCTCATTCATTACCTTTCATTATTGTACTATTATGCTACTATTTTCTCACCATCCCACTCTCTCTCTCTCTCATTGCTTTCACATTGTTTCACTGGTTTTTTCTCTTGAAGAGCTTGTAGCAACATTGTTGATACCACCTCTTCCCATTTGATAATACAAGAAACTACTTTGGAGGACTCGGGATTTCAAGATTTGTCTGGATGATCCATGTATTCATGAGGTGATACTGTTCTTTGCTTTCAGTATTTTGTGATCATTGAGTAGCATAGCTAAGGTATAACTTTGTTTGCTTGGCTAGGTGGAGTAAAACTTTGTTTGCTTGCCTATATGCATTATATTCATGTTTAATACTAACTTTGTTGTATTATCCATGCATGCAATCCATTTATCTATTTGATCTCACAGTTTATTGAAGCTTGCAGGTTGCCTTGAAAAGAAGTTGTTGGGATAGCTTCAAGGACGAATCTACCCTCATCTTCACTTACACTTCACAAGCAATTTTATGTTCTTCTTCCTCATTCTTTCATATTCAGATTTTAGTGGCTAACATGCTTAGATAGGTCAATTTAATCATATAAAATTTTGTTTTCTATATGTACAAAATTTCTGTTGGAAGACAGGAATTTCATAACTTTTTTTGAGTGTGTTGCGGCACAAATCAGCAAGCAATAGCTTGCTGATTTTTGCAGATTCTTACCAGGACAAGAGGGCATGCTGCTCAAATTCGAGTACAACACACCTTTCCGGTATTCCTTCCAAGAGTGGTAACAGTTCCTTCTTATTTCTCCTTCATTCTAAACATTGTACGCAAGCCCAAAGGAGTTGTACCCAAGAGGCTTGCCTTCTTTTATTTTCAATCTTATTTTTTTGCAAGTTTTAGTTAGATTTCTTTGGGTTTTTCTTTGATTAGTTTAGCTAGTTTAAATGTGATTTCTTACATGCATGCTAAAATATGAAATAATCTAGAGTAGATATCACACCTAAATGCTAGATTAGAGCCCGGGGAGGCATATTGGATCTTTGCTTTCATGATTTACTTTGCACGCAAGTATCTAGTGCTTAACTCTTTATCTCATTCATGCATGCAAACATTGACATCTTAAAGACTTAATTTATCACTTCTATTTTGCAAGTTACTTTAAGTTCATGTACTTTACATACGCAATTTAATAATCTAAGAACTTAATCATTAATTCCGGTTTTGGGCCCCCAAGGCCCTTTCCGAAAATTAAAATTTAAACTTGCAATCTATTGTTCAAAGGCCTCAGCCTTCATAATCTTCGGTTTCGGTTTCACAAGCATTTTCATTTCTTAACTTCTACATGCGATAGTTTCATACATTAAGGACTTAATTTGCAATTTCAGTATTTCAAGGCTTCAGCCTCCATATTATTCAATCCTTCAATTTTAGTACTTTGGCAACTTTTGAGCAAGCTACAAGCACTCAAACACACATTGCAATACTTAGCTCATAGGTCTAAAATAAATTAATTAGACTTAATAGGACACCATAACTCACCATCTTCACCATTTAAAATGGGGTTGGAGGAAGGCAACGAAAGGTGCTAGGCCGGGGACAGTCTCACGGCGCGCGGCGTCCTTTCCGGGAGTACTCTGATCTTAGGGATGACCTGTGAAGCTAGGGTAGGCTTCGTTGCCTCACTTCTTGAGCATCCAGCAGTCACTTGGTAACTGGGGGAGGAGAGTTTTTGGGTTGACACCTAGATAGGGATAAAATTAATCACACTTAATCACTTAACTCAATCCTTAGTCTACAACATCATCAATTTACATTCCACACTTGCAAGCATTCAGATCTCATATTTACATTCATCTGCAAGTCTTTTATATGTTGTAGAATAATTTCTTATGTGGTTATATCTCTTATCTGGAATACTTCATTTTTCAAGCATTTCATCTATCTTGTATCCATGTATCTGTGGTGTGATCCTTCAAGAAGTGCGCATCCACTTGGAGGCATTCTCTTGATTGGGTCTTGAGTGTTTTGCGTCTTTTGGCCATTGAAAAGCAGTCCAACAGAATTCTATTTGTTGTGAGCATGCTTGGCTTGATGTGTTGATCATCTTTGCATCTTTGAATATCTTGTTTTCCTGCACATTTCAAGCACTTGTTAATATCTTATATCTATTGTATCTAGCTTAGTCTTAATCTATATATCTTAGGCTTTCCTTCTGTATCTTGTATCTAATCTAGTTTAGCTTATATATCTCATATATTCTTTTGTATCTATCTGTATCTATCTTGTTATAATTTTGTAATCTTTGTAACTTGTAATTATCTTGTAACAAACATCCCCTTAACTTAGTTGACACCTTGCCCAATCTTAGGCACTAGTCTTAGTTTCCCTAGGAAAAGGTCCGACTTTCATACTTAGATAATTGCATCTTGCATTTGTTGTTTAACATCATAGGCTAGATTCCCCCTGACCATTTAACCAATTAAAACCAACTCCTAGAAAATAAATGTTAATCTCATCTAGTAATTAGGGTCTACCCCCTTGGCTTCCCTAGGAGTTAGCCTAGACGGAAGAGGTTCAAGTCAAAGTGACAGCGTGGACTTTGAACCTAGGCATTGTGCCTTCGACACACTGAGTGAGCAGGACTTAGCTCACGTTTGCAAGGGTGTATAAGGACGGCAACAGGAGGCTCATACAATCTCAAATTTTCAACATTAACAACTACATACATTTTCATATAAGGAGGCAAATCTAAACGGAAGGCATTGTTACCAATCTTTTCAAGAATCTTGAAAGGTCCATATCTAATTGGTTTCAGTTTTTTACCTTCTCCTTTAAGCCTCTCCTTGTTAATGTAAAGCCAAACTTCATCTCCAACTTTAAAACTGTGATCAACACGATGCTTGTCATGCCTTGTCTTGTACTTGGCTTGGCTCTTTTCCAACTGTTCTTGTACCATTTGATGCACCAACTGAATTTTTTCAATGAACTTCTTTGCTCTATCAATGTCATAATGACCATCAATAGCAATATCCATACCAAAGATAAAATCTAAAGGAGATTTTGGCAAATAACCAAAACATGCCTCAAATGAAGATGTTTCAATCGAAGAGTGCTTAGCCTGGTTGTAAGCATGTTGAATGTAGTGTAGGTGCTCATCCCAAAGCTTAGGATACTTGCTGCAATAACCACGAAGAAGATGCACTATTGTTCTATTCACCACTTTTGTTTGACCATCGGTTCGTGGATGAAATGATGTGCTCTTTTTCAGCTTGGTGTCCATGAGTGCCCATAAGCTTGACCAAAAGTTCCCAATAAATCCATAATCTCAATCAGAAATAATGGATTTGGGCAACTCAAAATGTACCCAAACATGCTGAAAAAACATTTGTGTCGTTTGTTCAGTTGCAACCTCTGCTTCTTACAAGGCATCAAAATACACATTTTGCTGAAACGGTCAACCACCACATAAAGATAATCATGATTCTTTTTAGACATAGGTAGACCTCCTACAAAGTCCATGGAAATGCTTTCCTAAGGACGAGAAGGAACCGGAAGTGGAGTATACAAACCCAACTTTCTTTTGCTAGGCTTACTTGTAGCACATAAAGAACATCCTCTTACATATCTTGAAACATTTTCATTCATTTTAGGCCAATAGCAATACCTTTGCAAATTAACCACCGTCTTGCCTACACCAAAGTGGCCAGCAATAAGAGAAGAATGTGCTTCCCTTATGATGTTGACTCTTTCACCCTGTGGAATACATAGCTTGCCAAGATGATACAAAAGCTTCTCATGCACATGGTAATCCAATTCAACTTGGTTAGAATGACACAAAGTTGCATAAACCTCTTTAAAATCAGCATCTAAAGCATATTGTTCAACATAGCTCTCATGCATGGTAGAATTATGTTTAAGAATAACTTAAGCACTAACAATAGGCCTAGAAAGAATATTATCAACTTTGTTATAAATGACTTTCTTATACCTTATAACCAAGTGGAATTGTTGTAGAAAACCCATCCATTTGAAGTGCCTTTCTTTTTGTAGCTTTGTTTGTGATTGTAAGTATTGCAATGGCTAATGATCTGTGTGAATGATAGTTTCTTTTCCCAACAAATAATGTTTCCATTTTTTCACACTTTGCGACAATGCATACAACTCCTTATTATAAGTAGGATAATTAATCACAACACCAATAAAAGTTTCATAATGAAATCAAATGGGCTTACCATGTTGCAACAAGACTGCTCCCATTGCATAATTACTTGCATTTGTTTGGATCTCAAATGGCTGTCTCAAATTAGGAAGTGCAAGAACTACAGTTGAACTAATCTTCTCCTTCAATGCAACAAAATATTTTTGTTGCTTGCCTCCCCATTGGAAAACTTGTTTGATGCTTGTCATTGCATGTAATGGAGTTGCAATTGAAGAGAAGTTAGCAATAAACATTCTCCAATATTGGGCTGCTCCCAAAAGGCTTCTTACCTCTGTCACATTGTTGGGATTGGGCCAATTCAAAATGACTTTGACCTTGGAAGGATCAATTTTCAGTTCTCCTCCTCCAACAATATGTCCCAAGTAAACAAGTGAGGTCCTCCCAAACTCACATTTAGACATCTTTAAAAACCACTTTTCTTTCTTCAAGACATCTAAAACTTGCTTTACATGGATAACATGATCTTCACGAGATTTGCTAAATATCAAAATGTCATCCAAGTAGACAATCACACAATCATCAAGAAAAGGCCTTAAAACATCATTCATCACTCTCATGAATATAGCAAGAGCATTACAAATCCCAAATGGCATAACCATCCATTCAAACAAACCTTGCTTTGTTTTGAAAGCTGGCTTCCATGTGTCTATTTAAACAATCCTAATCTGATGATATCCACTTCTCAAATCCAACTTAATAAAATACTTAGCATCTTTCAATTGATCAAGCAAATCATCAATTCTAGGAAGAGGATAACAATTCTTTACGTAATCTTGTTCAAGGCTCTGAAATCTATACACATGCGCCATGTACCATCTTTCTTTGGCACTAAAACAACGGTTGACCCACATGGCGATTTGCTTGGCATGATAACTCCTTTGTCAAGCGACTCTTGGATTTGTTTTTTTAATTTCAACATTCTCCATGACTGACATCATGTACATACCAATGTTTAGAAGAGGACAATCTTGCTGCAATTGTATCTCATGTTGGATACCCCTCTTTGGAGGCAATCCTTTTGGTTCCTGAAACATCTCATCATATTGGTTAACAAACTCATATAAATCAGATTCAACTTTGCATCACAACCTTGGAAAGCTTCTTTTTTAACGTTGTTTTTGGGTTTGATCATCAAGAGGACAAAGTTCTTACTAGCATTGACTAATCCCTTCATTTGTCCCGCATTTACATGTGACAAATTTAACTTCTTTGTATGTTCTCTAACAATGTACTCAACTCCATTTTTAAACAATGATACTTGTTCTCATGACGATGAAAGATGGCTCTCCTATCATATAAATATGGGCTTTCCAACACAATACCACAAATATCCAATGGAATAACATCAAGCTCTACCTCATCTACAAAGTTTGCAGTGATGGCAAATCTAAGTTTGCATCTTCTTGTCACATGCAATTTGGCATTGTCACATATCCATCCTAGAGGGTATGGTTTAGGATGTGGAGTAGTTTCCAATTTTAATTTCTTGACAGTGTCTTCAGATATGAGGCTTGTTTGAGATCCAGTATCAAAAAGAGTATCTATGTTGGTATGCTTTGAAATAACCCTTATGTGGAAAAGCTCTATTCTTTTTTTTTCATGTTGAGTTTCATTGAGGCTACTACTACTTGAAGAACTAGTACTTGCAATAGAATCCTTACCTTGAAAACCCATGGCTGTAATTTTTGTTTCATCTCCCAAATCATAACCTAAATCATGTTGTGTAGTTGCAGTAGTCTTTGGTTTCCCCTTATGGCTGAATTTTTTGGGTCTCATTAAGGATGAAGTTTCCAACAATGGTCTTCATCATGGCCATCTTTTGAACAATGTTTACATGAGAGTTTCTCTCCCTCTTTCTTGACTGAAGCATTCTTTCTTCCATTTCTTTTGAATTTCCTCTTTCCCTTGTCTCCCTTAACAAATGGCTTCTTGCTGCCCTCTTGAGGTTCATTCCTCCCCCTTGCTTCCAAATGAGTTTCCTGTACACAAACTTCATCTAGATTTGTAGGGTTAAACATAAGTATTGTGTGCCTCGAGTAGCTATGCAATCCTCCAATGTATTTGAGTAAAGTTTCTTGAGAATATAAATCTATACCCAAAATCAAAGCTCTTGTTCCAAATTCTTGAGTGTAGCTTTGCACACTTTTCCCTTTAGCTTGTCTAAAGTTTTTCCAATCCATAATAGTTTTCTGCATGTATGCTAATGGATAAAATTGTCTTTTAAGTGCAACAATAAAATCATTCCAAGAGGATAAAACTTTACAATGTTTCTTCATGTCCTCTTGAGTTTTGGCTTCCAACCAAATGAGTGTTCCACTTTCCAATCTAAGAGAAGCAAGTTGAATCTTAGTTTCATCATCTTTGATTCTTTGTATCCTACAATACACTTCAATCTGACGAATCCAATTATCCAATTTCTCAGCATTTACCTCTCCATTGTACATAGGCAATTCAAACTTAATATCAAGCTTAAGCAAATGACTAAGATCAACAAGCTTTCATTTGACGATTAGTCCTGATGATGAATCCCGATTCAGATTCGAAACGTCGATGACAAAAATGACACCAACTGTGGATTATCTGGAAAACACCTTCGAAACTCCTCACCACAGAAATTTGAAAATAGTAATATCTTCCATGTACGGAAGGGAAACCTGGAACAATTTCCATTTAATGGAAAATCTATGGATTAAAATCATTAGACGAGCTGATGATCTCGACTTTCTTAAAAAATGCTGAGACAATAATTTAACCCCGAATTAGATAGCCGACCTAGTTAAAATTAAAAATTGTCCTGCATCTAAAGTATTAATTGACTAATATCAGCAAGCTTTCATTTGACGATTAGTCCTGATGATGAATCTCAATTCGGATTCGAAACGTCAATGACAAAAATGACACCAACTGTGAATTATCTGGAAAACACCTTCGGAACTCCTCACCACAAAAATTTGAAAACAATAATATCTTCCTTGTATGGAAGGGAAACCTGGAACAATTTCCGTTTAATGGAAAATCAACGGATTAAAATCATTAGACGAGTTGTTGATCTCGACTTTCTTAAAAAATGCAGAGACAATAATTTAACCCCGAATTAGATAGCCGACCTGGTTAAAATTAAAAATTGTCCTGCATCTAACGTATTAATTGACTAAGATCAGCAAGCTTTCATTTGACGATTAGTCCTGATGATGAATCCCGATTCGGATTCGAAACGTCGATGACAAAAATGACACCAACTGTGGATTATCCGAAAAACACCTTCGAAACTCCTCACCAAAGAAATTTAAAAACAGTTAAGCAAAGGAGTTTGCGGAAGAATTTTACCATGTTATTTTGGAGAATTTGGAGGTGGTTGTGAAATGGCAGAAGAAGTGGAAGATGGAGGTGAAGGAGGTGGAGTATCACCATTCCCTCCATTTCCTTTTGTAGTTTTACCTTCATTATCCTCATTACCTCTTGAAGGTTTTGACCTTTCACCTTGCAACCTTGCATTCCTTTCTATAAATAAAGCTTTCACCATTTATGTCATATCATAGAAAGTTTTTCTAAAAGTTTCATCTTCTGAAGTAAGAGTTTCATGATTCTCCTCATGAGCCATACTTGGTGAATATCCCCTTGAAGCTTGAGGTGATTATGTAGTTCTCCTTCTTGAAAGTTGAGAACTTGGCTCTACAAGTTGACCTTCTCCCCTTGTGAGCTTTCTTATCCCCTATCCTAGGGATAACTAAGGAGATTATGTCTCAAGGCCCACAGGTCTTAGACATGGAGTACCGAGAGCCATATTGACTTGAGCTTGGCCCTAGAGGGCCCATCCTTTCTTCAGTACCTCCCATCTATCAGCAGCAGCAACATCCATCCCATCGACCTGGTTCTGAAGTAGCAGTGGGTCTTTCTGCATGAGGTAATGAGTCTTGGTATCGCAGTGTGTGTCACTCTGACTCTCAAAACATTTGAATATGTGCACTTAATTCTCTTTTTCTTCATGACGTTTGCTTGGACATTATGCCTTTTAACTTGCCCATACCTGGGGGGGGATGATAGAGTGGCCTAGCAAGTTGCTTCCCCGAGGGATGAGTTGCCACTGGGTGGGTCTATGAAAGGTCGTCGTCCATTTCTCTCATACTTATCACTTTTCATCATTTTCCTCATCTATCATTTTCCTCTCATACTTATAAATTGTATCACAAAATCCCAACCGAAGTCAAACCTTCTCAACCAGCTGCAAAAAGAGGGTTAACGTTTTGCTCCAGGATGCTTCATTTGCCCTAGAAGGGGCTAATGTCCCCCTTAGAGGTGATTTTTATCTCTTTTCGGCTCAATTAGGGTTTTAGTTTGACAATTTAATGTAAACAATAAAATAGTATGATTTTGGTATTTTGGCCTTATCGGCCTTTTACATGACCTAAAAAGTAAAATTAGGTCATGGAATGGTATAAATGAGGGATTTTTACCTTCATTTTTTCAGGATCTTTCACTCACCACTTGGTGAGGTCTGAAATTTGCGCCCTATTCTAGGGTTTTGGCTGAAATAATGAGGCACACTTGTTGAAGGAAGATTTTTCTTGGCATTTTTGGCATTTATCTTGGTGGAAGGTGTTACAACTAGGGTTTGCTACTTGATTTCTTGGTCAAATGTAAGTAAATTTCTGCAAAACTTCTTGAATGAATGGTTGTAGTTTTATTTCTCTTGCATTTATTGTTATAATTTGTTGAA
>JASDQU010025955.1:0-24838 GCA_032191745.1 Picea mariana | reverse complement strand
TAGAATCAAACTTATACTAACAACTCAACTCAAATTTAATCATAGACAATCAAGACATGGAGATAAATGATGTCTTTCTATTAATCTTCACTCAGAATAAGTTCTGCAATATAACACGCTGCTTCACATGCTGTAATATTCTAACTCTCTCCACACTTCCACCATCCTTGCCACGGCTATTTAACAGTCTTAGTCGTGAAACACAAGGAGGTGAAATGATTTGCAAATCAGTCAAATGTTTAAATTTAATTATTCAGTTACATCTTTTAGCTTCATCCTCATGACACAAAGTGCATGAGGATGAGGCAATCAACAAACTATTCCAACATAGCCTTGCTAAAGCAAATAAACATCCAAAAATTGTCTTGGGCGTGATCTGGACTAAACTTGGTACATTCGACTCTCTATATTGGTATTGGATCACGACAGGTAGATGGTACCAGATCACGACAGTGTGCAAATGGTGGTACTAGATCACGACAGTGTGCAAATGGTGGTACCGGATCATGACAGTCCATGGCCGTTGGTACTGAATTGCAACAGGTGAGATTCGATACCGGATGTGCTTGGTACCAGATTCAGACAGTGGCAGTCTTGGTGCGCAAGTACCGGATAACTGAGCTGGTACAGGAAGGCTAGATTTATCTAGAGGTCAAAGATTATACATGGAAAATTGAAGCATTAGTACATGAAATGTTTAATTTCCTATCTCAATAAACCACAAAATGCATGAATTAATCACACTTTACCTTATGACCTTACCAATGGCTAATGGTAGCATTCTTGTCATTCTCCCAAGCTTAGGTAAGCCAAAAAGGTATAGATGAGGAGTATAATAGGGTAGTGGGGATGTTAATTTCAGGTCTCAACAGTATGGTACACCCCAACATCCACTGGTGTATGGATTCCCCCCTTATTACCCTCCTCCCCCTTATCAACCACCATACTGAGTTGTTTCCCCCCCACCCATGAGTGAACCTGCAATGACACCCATGATGCACCCAATGACTCAACCAAGTTCTGGTACCCCCTCTACCTCAGCTTACACCTTGAGCACTAGTGAAATCACTACGCCTTCCTATGTACCCTATGGATCATTGCCACAAAATAATCTATATTTTCCATTTCCCATCCCTCCACAACCCATGGCTCCACCACAAGGAAAACCACACGTTGGGGTTAATTTTGTTCATCCCTCTCCCATTCAACAATTTCAAAATTTTGAACAACTGAATACGAAAAATCTATCCCATTAGTCGAATAATGCCAAAAAGAAAGGGAAAAAATGAAACAATAGTAACCCAAGACCAGGGGGAAACAACTCCCAACAGAAACAACCTGCTAGGGGCAACCAAAATCAGGGGAACTAGAACCACCAATGGGGAAATAACAACAAACTCCAAGGGAGGAACAACAACAACCTCCAGATGAACTTCCCTTGTGCCCTTTGCGGTGAGCATGGTCATTATACTCACCATTTCCCCCAAATCACCGAATTCAAGCAGATGAAATATTCCATGAATGTGCCATGTCCTCCAGCATTGCCTGCCCCTCAACAGGCCCCACAACAGTATTTACAACAACCACCCCCGACGATGTTGTAAAATCCTATTCCACATCAAGGTGTGATGAACACCCAACAAGTGATTAACCCTGCCCCACCACAAATGGGGCAATAGCCAAACCTGGGTGCCACTCAAATCGAGAATTTGGTTGATCGTAGTGTCCTCCTCACTAGTGAAGAAATTATTCTAAAAACCCAAAATTGTTAATACGGTATGCCTCCCGAATCTACCCCAACCACCTCAGAAACATTTCCAACTACTGCAGGAAAACCATTGATGATTCCACGTCCTAATGCAGAACCCATTCCCCGCATACCACATATGACTTTACGACAGAATGTGCATAATCCTCATTCTAGGGTTGCTCATAATTATAGTCTGGTTGATGACTTAGCCCAGTCTCCTACAACCATGTATCTGTTGGAGGTCCTTCAAACCTGTTCATCACAGTGAAAATCTTTTCTTGCTACCTTGGGGGAAATCGACCCAACTAACATGCAACTAATCACATTTGATTCAAATAGTGGAGAACCACATCTTCCCACCCAAGTATCCTTCTAGATACCAGTTAACATATAACACACCATAGTTTATCGATGTATCATTGATGAAGGTGAATCCACATGGATCATGTCTAAACATGTTTGGAAAAAAATTGGCTCCCTTGAGCTAGTACCCTCTTCCACCACCCTTTGAGCTTACGACGGTCAACCACCATCTTCCACAGGGCTTTGTCAAAATGTCCCCATAGAACTTGGGGGAAAAACCATCCTCATTGACATTGAATTTATCGATGCCCAACTTGATTACAATATCTTGTTTGGACACAACTACATGTATGTTATGAAAGTGGTCACCTCTTCTGTGTTTCGTACAATGATGTCCCCCCATAATGGGAAGATTGTCACCATTGACCAACTTACACATTACAAGCCAAACCATTCCACCAACATCAATAAGATCCTCCCCCTTATCCACACTAGCTTGGATGATTTTCCAGTTGTCAACATTAGCCCTGGATTATTCCAAGACCCATCCATGTTGGGCACTTATCAAGGGGCGCCACCGTTCCTAAAGCCATCTTTTTCAGCACAAGTGTGTGTAGTTTCCTCTAAATGAACAAACATCAAAGACAAGACTCCTATCACTGAGTCCCCTCCCCATATCAAAGTTCCACCAGTTGAAGAAATACTACCTCAAGAGTTCCCTGAGAGCACCACCACACCACTTGTCATAGATATTCCCCCCCCTCCAGGGGAAAATCCTGGTTTGGGAGATAGTCCCCCAGGCCATCACCCAAATTCCCTTTTTCTACCCTCCACCTGGAGTCGAAGCATTCCAGNTATTGATACAGATCTCATTACAGGACCCTTCCGCATCATTACCTCCTCCAACGGGTAGAAATACCACCACTATCATAGGTAGACGAAGGAGGAACGAGCCCAAAGCTTCACTGATTCCCCGAGTTCAACTCCCTTGCACCTTATGTGAAAGAAAAAGACACCCCACTCACAAATGTCCTTCTCTTCCCGAGCTACATAGTTTTATCCAGCTTCCTCATGCACCCCTTTTGCTTGACACTCCACCAAGTACATCCCCTGCTATGAAAAAGTCATCAAAAATCTATGAACCAATTTTGTCTGTGCCATATGCACAGAATATGGGCATTACACTCATCATTGCCCATCTATCCCATACGTCCACCACACATTAGCCGTGTAACGCCACACATATCTGCCTGAGCTTCCTCTGTCACTCCATACCAATGCTCCCGTGAATGTAATTCATTATATTTCTTCATCAGTCCTAGAGCAAAGGGGAGGTTTGTGTCCTGCCACCAAACTACCACCCGATCACCCATAGTGTCGGTGCAACTGGGATGGCATTATGGGCCCACCACCCATATCTAAGCCCTTTTCCCCACTTTCAATTTTTGGTACAGGATCCCATAAGCTTCATTTTTTGAACCATTTTTGACCACTCACACAGTCACATTCCCTGGGTCACCATCAATCCTCGGCCTCGGGGGAGAATTTTTCTCACATCATGCCCAAATACACATGCTCATATTCAAAATTATCGAATAAATGTTATCTGTTATTTATCTTCAGATATTGTTCACGTCGGGTATTTGGTTTTTATGTGTGAAGGTACTTGGTCACCACACATCAACACAACCCCTTTAGGTATATAATCAACACTGACATGTAATCATTCCCTCTTAATATCAATTACATCTCTCGGTCACACCCTCTGACATTTTCCTCTAGTATCCCGCCATTCAGCGTTGCAATACTCTCACCTCCATTGAATTTTCAGTACTGTCACCCGGTAGCACTCACCCCTACATGAGTTGTCCCATTCATAGCCCCCTTTTTTTCACTTTGACACTCATGCTGATTTCACCCCCTAGGGATGGGAGTCCTGATAGTCTTACGCATGTTCGAGAATCAACCACATACTCCTCATTTTGCTAGCTTTCCCAGGACTCCCAGGATATCTCCTCATGGTTCAAATTTGACTGCACCTCCACAGTATCATTAACCCTCCATTTCACCCACAATCAGTTTGCCCATCTGCAGATTTTCCTCCATTCATTTACCTCATACAAAAACCCACCTATGGGGCCCCCACCCCCCACCACTTCTCCACACAACTTGTGCCTTCACAAGACAAGCCATCTTCCACTGGGGCACCCATTTCTGTATCTGCACATTTATCCCAAATTATTCTTTATTCATTTGGTAATTGTACAAAACCTTTATTTCCATCATTTACATAGCTTTTTTGTTGTCACCCTTAGCGACCTTATTTTTCGGAAAAGCAACCCTTGTCACCCTTGGTTGGGGCATTCATACCTTCTACTCTTGTTAACATCGTCCATCAACCCTAAGTATCCCACAATCCATATACCTCTAATCTCTAATTTTGTCCACTTTGTCACGCCTCTTACACAATTTAACCCACTTCTATTCATCCCCTTGACGCTAGATTCAATTTCACGATTGCTGCCACTCCTACTTCACATATATCCCCAACTAAGGGTAGCCTTGAGTCTCACCGCATCTTGAATTCATCCATGTACCTCATCAGTTCCTACTCTCCTCTAGTGGATTTCATGAAGTCCTTTGATTCTTGGAGTCACGTCTCCCTTTTTGTCGACATCAACATAGTTTCCAAAAGGGTGAAAATATCTTGAATCTCATTCCCTTTACAATGAGGAGTCTCATACGACACAAGGAAAACCACCATTTTCTCTGCTATCGTTTCCCCCATAACATTTGACTTCAACACTCTCTCATGTTATGGTGGGTCTTACTTTGAGACTATTACAGTTGTTTTTATATTTTCTGAAGACCTATGAAATTTGTTGGGCTATCAATGCTGACGAATTTTCAACACTTCTTACAGGTGTCATCGCCTCTTTTCAGAGTTTGTTCACCATCAAAATTTTCCTCTTCCATTATCAAACTGCCCCGGAGGGTGATGCAGTTATCTACATCAACATACAACTTCAATTACTGTCTTACACATTTTGTGTTACATGACATGAGCATGGGGCATGCCCACCTCATTTGTACAGAGTATTATTTTTCCACACCTAGTGAAAGGTTTGGGGTCCCATAGGTTCCCCTCTCCCTCCAATGGGTCTCTCTTGCAATTCCTCTCAAACACTCTCTCTTACAATGTTATTCTTAGTAGAATAAACATTGATGTATTTACGCTATACGTGTTCTCCTAACCTCACACATCAGGGGACATTTTTTATCACTGAAATTTTGTCTACAAATGGTCACAGGAATACATCATCTCCAAACACCTATTAAGTTCATTCATGGCCCAAAAATGCATTTCCAAAGGGAAAAAACTATACAACTAGTTATAAAATCATCATGCGCTCAGAATATAAAGGAAGCACGCACACGTGCACCAGTCGAAAACACAGGGAAAATGCACATGCGCCTGATGCACGACTGTGTACAAAAAAATCCCTGCACACCTTAGAATGATGCATTTATGATTTTGGTCGGCATCCCACCCACTTTTAGTTCAAATCCCAAGCCAATTTGACCCCCAAATCCGAGATGAATCTGAGTGGGGGGCTGGTCAAAGACCTAAAGGTGCCCTAAAAGGCCCTTTGTTCACACTAAAGACCGGTTGGATAATGCCTCAAATATTTTCTATAAAAAGAGGCCATGGGTGCACTATATTTTTAAGAATCTATTTTTATTGTTATGCTACCTCTATTCTCCTACAAGGAACCTCTTTCCTTCTTGGAGCATACTAGCACCATTTCATTGAGCTATTCATATCACCTCTTGATTGAATGAGCTTTGGATTTCTTCACCATTTCCTTTTATTTTGATATTTGTAAGAAGAGCTCTCTCATTGGGGGTTCAAGAGCCCTCCCTTGGAGGAAGAGGGGACCCATAAGTATCCCTTTCTCTTTGGTGTTTTCCCACTAATACAATCTATCCATTGGTGGCATGAATATTGGTTATTTTTAGTTTTACTTTCCTTATGCACTTTAGTTTAATTTCTTTAATTGTTAGTAGCTTAGTTGTTTATTTGTTTCTTGTGCTTGATGTGTCTAACTCTTGCACTAACTTCTGTCATGTTCAACTAAGCCAAGTGAACTTGCAAGTGTCCCTCTTTTTCTCATTCAGGTGACGAAAATGATACAACATTGAGTATTAGAAAGACTTTACTATTATTAATGTATGTGCAAAATAGATTTTAAAAGTGTTTTATATAAATATTTAGTAAAGATTTGTGATAATATAATATGATTTTTATTAAATAGTTTGTATCCAAAAATAATAAAATACCGATAAGTTACCAAATACAAGTTTCCTATGAAGTGTTAAATAGACTCTATTATGGTAATACCCCTAGGATGAACCCCAATTGTAATGTAAATGTGAATATACATATAGGCTAGTGAGTCGTGGGTGCATAATTTTTGGGTACAATTTAGAGTGCATGAACCAAGGGAAGAGTGTGGGTCATTTCATGACTTTGTGTGCACTTGAGTAAGTGCACGAGGATTGTCATGCATGGGAACCAAGGGAAGAGTGCATGCCAATTTCATAACTTTACACGCACCTGAGTAAGTGTGTGAGGATCACTTCAAAGTGTGCATTATATTGTGTTTGTAGCTAGATATGTTTGGGGATGGACTGCCTTTGTATATACGTATATTGAGGCCGAAGTGCCTGTGGTTATTAGGATGGAGAGCTTGGATTGCGACAAAGGCCAATGCACCTATTTTTTGTAAAATCTAATTTTACTCATGTATTAATAAAAAACATGTACATGCAAACCAATCAGACGAAAAGAGTCGGGGGGATAAACTCCACTAGA
The DNA here is from genome assembly GCA_032191745.1 of Picea mariana. Classification (NCBI taxonomy): domain Eukaryota; kingdom Viridiplantae; phylum Streptophyta; class Pinopsida; order Pinales; family Pinaceae; genus Picea; species Picea mariana. The sequence continues at coordinate 17,909 of JASDQU010025955.1, read as the reverse complement.
ATGGGAAAGATGAGTGAAGCTTAAAGGGAATATTTCAATAATATTTCCAAAAGTATATTTATGGGATATGTATTTATCCTAAGTTTCTAAGAAATGGGAATGGGTCACCAAGTGGAGCTAAGTTATATCTTAAGGTGACAAGTGTCTCTTTATAATCATGAAAATTTATTGTTGGGCCTTAGTGTATTTCGGGGGGATTCACTCATTCCTTCATTAGGAAAACAAACTTTCCTCTGCGAAACATCCATTTCTTGATGTAACTTGATTCCATCACATAGCCCTATGCTTGGGAAGGCCTTTGTGATATTGAAGAGGAGGGTTGTTAGTCATGTGTGTTATTGAAGAGGCAACTTGTCAGGCCCATGTGTTATTGAAGAAGTAAGTTGTCAGTCCCATCTTGGATGAAGAAGCAGGTTGTTAGGCCCTTGTTTGTCGTAGAAGAAGGTTCTCAAGCCTGTGAAAATTCTATCCAGGCAAGAGAACTACTAGGAATTGCTTTCCCAAGGTACCTAGTTGCAATTTTAGGGATCTGAGACTTCATTTCTGTCCTATTGTTGAATCCCTAGAAGGGAAGTGGGGTAGCCAAAGGACTATTGAGCAAAGAAGGGGTACACTCCCTAGGGTGGGACAAGCATGTGGAGAATGAGGGACGATAGTCTGTTTCCTAGGGTTGACGCCTTTGTCTAAGTGTTTTGACTATGGATAGACCTTAGCTTGGATTAAGAATCCTTTTCTCGGGTGGAGTTTTATCCCCAACTCAGGGGTGACTTGCTGATGAGAGTTTTTGAGTGGTAGAGTCTATGGTTGGGAGGAATGTTTGACATTTGTGTGCAGTTGGTGGATTACAACAAAATAAAAGTGTCTTTTTATGTGTATTACTCTCTAAGTAATGAGAATATACATGTTAAATATATAGCGTGTTACATTTGTGTGTGTGTGTGTGTGTCTATATATATATATATTTGTGCGTGGATTATATATGTTGTAGAAATGCATGTTTGGTGCATATGCAGAGCATGGACCATGAAAATTTATATGTGTTTATATATTTTTCAACTTGTTAATGCTTATTCTATTTATGTTTATGGAATTGGTACATAATTATGTTGGGTTGTGCATGCATTGTTAGTTTTGCATAACTGTTGTAGATGTAGAGCATGGTAGTTATTTAGTGTTTCATGTTAGATAATTATCTGCTAATGGTTATGGGATTATGAGGCAAGGCTTGAATCATTGCACGTGAAAAGTTGTATCATACCACGTGTGTGAATGGGACAAACCCTACGCGCGACATAGGAATGATTGCGTCATAGTCATATTATGAGTTCATTCTGCAGTTATAGTTGTTATATGTTAAATATCTTCAACAATAATCATATGAGTTCTAGCATTAAGCTAGAAATGTTGTGCATGCTGAGGGACATTCGACACAACTGACACAATGATGGTTAAGCGCACATAATTTATAAGAAATAGTTGTTGTGCATGATATGAGACTGGTTTGTGTGCACTAGGAAAATGTAGTTTCATGTAGCACAAGGCCAATTGTGTGTGTTGTTGGATTCAATGATTTATTTCCACAAAATAAATAATTGATGTCAAAGATTTATTTAGTGAGTTGCGGTAGTGGAGACTTTACATTGTGGTAACGAGATTTAGCTAGGAGGCTAGATATGTTACAAAGTGGTATCAGAGTTCAAATTTTGATGTAACATGGCCCTTGAGTAGAGCTGGGAACATTACAAAGTGGTATCAAAGCTTTCGGTTCAACATTGGACTTGTATGGGCTAGAGTGAAGTTGGCGAGGTTGGAATTTGTATGATGGTCGTGGGTTCACAAGATGAAAATATGGAAAAAAAAATCAATTGAGTGAAGAAAGGACTCACATGCGCTAAGTATTGGTGCGTGCTAAATTTTGGCACTACACGAAGCAAGACCTATGGTACGTGAAAGTTATCGATGCGTGGAGTGTGTGCAGTGAATATTGGAACTGTAGGGTATATAATTGGTGGAGAAATTGTAATATGGGAGTGCATTACGTGCATAATTAATATGGATGCCATGTAGAAATTATGGGTGCGTACATAATAATAGTGTGTAGTGTGTGTCTGTGGAATATTGGCGCTACGTGGGGCCGAATTGGAGATGCGCATTGAGTATTGGGTGTGAGAGGGTACGCAGTGAATGTTGGCGCGGCGTAAGGAAAATATGTAATTTTTGTGGAATATTGGTGTGTTACACAAAATTTGTATGCACTAGATAATGACGCGCAAAACCCAAAAGTTAAGTGTGCTAAATATTAGTTCTCGATATAAAATTTCTGCACACTAAATACTGGTGCATTGTATGTGTGCTTGGTATTGCATGTATAGGGAATGCACACATGATGGATATGGGTGTATAACATAGAATTGGTATACACATGAGATTTGAAAGAAAGAAAATAAGAGAAAAGAGGAGGAAAAGTCCTGGATAGAGGAGTCCAAATATTCACCCAGAATTTTGAATTAGGTTGTTGAATTCACGAGGAATCAGAAGAAAGGATTGTGATACACTTATATAATAGAATGTGAATAATATTTATGGTTTCGTAAATTATGTATTCTATAAAATCTTGTTTCCTACACATTTTGCAGAGTTAACAAAAATTGATTAGTACAAGATCAAGACATAGATCAAAAGCATGGAATATGCACATAGAACCTATAACCATGAAGATGAGGTCAGAAGGATGTATGCCAATATAGGTGATGAAGGTTCAAACATACATGGAGAATCCAAGGAAGAAATAATGAATTTGGTTAAGACCACAAATATTTTGCAAAATGACGTCAAACTTTATAAAGTTGATAACGATAGGCTTATGAAATCTAAGGAGGAAAAAGATGGCTTCAACATTAAGTTGCTACAAAGCTTGGAAAAAAATGAGAAAAAGACGGATAAGGAGACTAAGTCAAGAAAATTGAGGAGACATGGGTCTCATGATGAGAGAAGAAAAACAAGAAGTGTTGACAGACATCACCATCACTCTCCAAGACATTCAGCTGGGAGAGCGCACAATATTTCAATCCCATCTCCTATCAGGAAGCATAAGAGGAGGTATGGGGTGGATGAGATACAAGAATAAATGAATAAGATTAAGCCTCCTAATTTTGATGGTGAGCACAAGAAGGATGAGGATGTGGAGACCTAGCTGCTAGGCATGAGGAAGTACTTTCCGTTACATAATTACTCTTCATATGAAGAAGGGAGAATTGTCATCTATCAACTCAAGGGAAAATCATCAATGTGGTGGGACCAGTTTCTACAAGTAAAACACATTGATGAGAGAAAGGTTATCTGGAGGGAGTTTAGGAGGTATTTAAAAAAAATAAAATTAACCAAACATTAATATGATAGGAAAATGAAGGAGTTCTTTGAACTCAATCTTGGAAGTATGTCCATAGATGAGTATGATAGTAGATTTGTAGAGCTATTGAAGTATGTTTCTTTCATCAAAGATGAACAAGTTAATATTTAGAAGTACTTGAGTGGGATGCCATTATTTATCACTGACAAGATACAATATGATGATCCCAAGACATTGGAGGAAACTATAAGGAGAGCCAAGTGTCTCTATGATAAACATAGAAGAAGACCCACTTACCAAAAGAATTGGGAAGACAAGAAGAAAGGAAATATGGACCAGAGGAAGAAGGGGACCAAGCCACCATTCTTCGGAAACAATTTTCATGGACAACCAACTGCCAAGGATCCCAAAATGACAGAGACAGTGGGGACCATATGTATAGATATTTCCCTCACAGAGGTGAGAAAGTGAGGTATGTTCACAATGTACAACAAGTTGATATAGTTGAGGACATGGGAAGAAATGTAACTAGGATCTATGCAATCCTGGATAACAAGCAAGCTAAATTTCAGTGGCATATGATTGAAGTGGAAGGTAAGATCAACAACCAACCCATTGTTATTTTAATTTATTCATGAGTTAGTCATAGTTATCTAGATCCTAAGATGGTTTAAATATTTCAATTACCAAAAATCAATCTTGGAAAACCTTGGTTGGTACAACTATCTAGAGGAGCAAAAAGGAAAATTAATGAGATGGTTAAGGCATGTCCAATGGACATGAATGGATTGAGTAAAAAAGCAGATTTGAATATTATACCTTTGGGATCATATGATTTCCTAATTGGTATGGATTTCTTGGACATGCATCATGCTATCCTAGACTGTTATAATAAGGATTTTACTTGCTTGGATGAAGAAGGGAACTTGAAAATAATATAGCGTATTCCAAGGGTTGTAACTATTAGAGAAGTTTCAGCCTTGGAGTTGAATAAAAGCTTCAGGAAAGGATGTCTAGTATTTGCAGTGCATATGGAGGAGGCACCTAAGGATAAACTATCAAATATTGAAGATTATGCATCCCTAAAGGATTTTTAGGATGTATTTAAATAAATATCAGGGTTTTCACCTAAGAGAGATATTGATTTCTCTAAAATATAATGACTAGAGAATCCCTAGTATACAAGACTTCTTATAGGATGAGTACACCAGAACTAAAATAATTGCAAATGCAACTTGAAGAGCTTATGAAGAAGGCGCATATACGCCAAATTGTGTCACATTGGGATGCCCCAATATTATTTGTGAAGAAAAAGGATGGAACGTTGAGACTTTGCATTGACTTTAGGAAAATGAGTAAGGTAACAATGAAGAACAAGTATCCTTTGTCAAGGATAGATGATCTCTTTGACCAGCTGAAAGATGAAATTTTTTTCTCTAAGATTGACCTCAGATTAGGCTATCATCAAGTAAGAATAATGAGGAAGACATCAACAATATAGCCTTGAGGAAGAGGTATGGCCATTATGAGTTTACAGTACTTCCATTTGGTTGTCAAATGCACCAATTGTCTTCATGTGTTTAATGAATGGTATTTTCAGAGAATACTTAGATAAGTTTGTCATTGAAGTTTTGGATGACAAACTTATTTACTCAAATTATGAAGAAGAACATGCGCACCACTTGAGGATGGTACTGCAAGTATTGAGACAACATCAATTGTATGAGAAGTTGAGCAAGCACTCATTCTACTAGAGGTAGATTTATTACTTGGGTCGTATCATTTCATATGAAGGGATAGCATTGGACTCGGAGAAGATAAAATCCATTGAGGGATGGATGAAACCAAGGAATGTTGTAGAGGTGATATATTTCATGTTACTTGTAGGGTACTACAAAAGGTTTATTGAAGGATTCTCAAATATTTCACACCCAATCAAATCCTTGCAAAATAAAGGTGTGAGATTTGAGTGGACTTCTGATTGTAAAAGGAGTTTCCAAAACTTGAAGAGTTTGAAGAGTTTGTTGACAAGTGCACCAATTTTGAGAATTGTTGATCCTAATGAAGTCTTCTTTGTGTGCATTGATGCATGTAAGGAAGGGATCGGTGGATTCCTTATTTAGAATGGGCATTTGGTGTTCTACGAATCAAGGAAATTAAAATACCATGAAAGACATTATGCTACTCATGATTTATAATTGGCATCCATAGTGCATGCCTTGAAAATGTGGAGGCACTACCTCATGGGAAGAAAATTTGAGTTGAGGATAGACTACAATGGTCTTAAATATTTGTTTGGATGACCAACTCTAAATTCGAGGCAAAGCAAGTGGTTATAATTTCTCAGTGAGTATGACTTTGATATAAAGCATATCAAGGGTAAAGAGAACAAGGTGGTTGATGCACTCAATAGGAGAGTGCATAAGATGCATGCTACAACCATTAGCATTTACAAATAGGATTTGAAGGAAAAAATGTTAGGGGCTGCAAAATTGGATAAAAAATATGTGGAAATAAAGACAAAACTACAACAAGGTATTTTTCAACATAAAATTGAAGATTGAGTTAAAAGAGGATGAAATCCTCATGTACATGGGAAAATTTTATGTACCAGATTCTCAGGACTTGAAAAATATTCTATTAAAATAAATGCAAAATGTGCCTTATGTTAGGAATTGTTGGCCCTTGACCAAGTTTTGGGAGATCCTTGGTCAAGTTTGACCTATTTTGGGACTTCGACAATCTGTCGAAGGTGGAGCGGAAAACGAAGTAGAGATCACGGGATCTCAGCCCCTTTTTGGGATTTAGGATTATGTAACAGGTATGGGGATGTCAGCCCATGGGTTTACCCATGTTTAGGCCTATTTTGTAAAGTATAAATAGATGTATAGACAATGTAAGGAGGGGGATATGCAAATTTGTGTGATAATGGTCTAAGTGCTAAGCATGGATTGTAGATTCTTTGTGCATACTGTGTGAGACTTGCAGAGCTACGTGCAAGTAAATGTAAGAAGGATTGGTGTTGTACTCTAACTCAAAGAAGGAGGATATGGCGGAGTGTCGACAGATCTCCTCTCTTTTGCGGAGTAGGATTTTGATGCTATGTGCCTGTAAGAAGCTTGACTGGAGATAATAAATAAGAAGAGTTGGTGGACGTAGCCCCAAGGTGGGGGTGAACCATGTACATGTTGTGTTTCTATGCTTTGTGAAATATGTTGATGTGTTTATGTCTTTACTTGCTAAATGATTTGATATAGATAGATATACTTGTTTATGCTTTGTGCTAACGATGTATATGGATGCTAGATCTGACCTATGTAAATGTTCTTAGTGCTTGAATTTTCTAGATCTAATATACCTCTCTATGATAAGTGCTTAGATACATTAAATCTGAATGAATGATGTGATGCTCTGTTTTATCTGTGGAGTAGATAATGGTCAAATATTGATGAACTATTGGTGCTAAGTGCTCTGTTAAGTATTACAATCACAGATATGTGTTCCAACTAAGGTTGCATACATCTAAGTCCTGGAACCACCCCTGCCTCTACCTTGGGTGAGACTTCATCTACTTCGTAGGTGTTGCCGAAAGGGATGATAGTTAGGTTTTTGTTGGTGCGTTGTTGTAGCATTGAACCTTGGGTCTGTCCCTGTGCCAACAAATGGTTTCGTTGTCAGGACTGGAATATTCTTAAGGGAATGTCAAGGTGGTTTCCATCGAAGACAGAGATTTAGAAGTGGATAGAAGACAAAGAAAAGGACTTTGTTGAAGCCCAAAACAAGAACCCTAATATTAATACAAAGGATTGGTTGGAGAGATATATCTTTACTGATATACACAAAATTTTCTTTGGAGGAATCCATCAGGAGCTATATGAGTGGCTAGCTAGGTTAGCAGATACCCAATTTGAGATTAGATCTAGGCCACTTGTGGTTTAGATGTCGACGCTGGTCAAGAAGGTCAAGAGAGTTGATAACGCCATGTCAAGAATAGTAGATCACTAGTTTGATAGTACCATTGGAGGGTATATCACCGAGTTTGTTGTTAATAGAGTACAATCATATATCCAAGCCGAGAGATATTTCTTCAAGGAACCCATAGGAAAATTTTTACATTTTCTGAAACTGAGGATCAATATGTTATTGCATGAGAAGAGCATATTGAAGATACAGTAGCTAGACAGATCTAAAAAGGCTAATGTTCAATAATTCAGACATCGATAGCGACATAGAGGATGGACATACGCGCAGTGGGAGAGTGTTCAAAGAATTTCCTCTTGTGAACCTGTTTAAGAAAAACTATGGGGATGAAGGTTTCTGCAATGGAGAAGAGGCATATCTGATAGACGAGGAGCGTTTAGAGGAAGGGAAAGTTGCAGAGCCTCGCCAAGAAGAAATATAAGCTTCAGGAACTGCATCGATTGTTGAAGTAAGTACTATTAATCCTATTACTGTTTCAGTAACATTAAGCAATCAGAGTAATCAAAGTCACCAGAGCACTTAGAGCACTCTCACTAGTAGGCTTCCACATAGTCAGTCCAGAAACCTAAGGAGATCTATGGTAGACAAGATGAGGTTACCCACCTTTAAAGGATATGGATCTAAAGACCATGAACAACACTGGTTTCTCTGTGAAGCTATGTGGAGCATTAAGAATATCACTGATGAAGCTGCCAAACGAGCTCAGTTCAGTACTACCCTAAGAGATCACGCACTGAGATGGTATATGAAATTTGTCCAGGAAGCTATGCCTAAACCACTGAATGCCATTAAGACTTCACTAATTATTGAATTCAAGAAACCTAAGTCAAAATCGCAGTGCATTACAGAACTGAAATAAATCAAGCAGAGAATAGTTGAACTGATATGGGAGTTTGATCAGAGATTCAAGACCTTAACAAGCCATCTAAGTTTTCAATCCCAAATGAGAAGAACAAGGGATGGTTCATTGCTGCCCTCTTGAATCTCACCTTTAAAGGAGATGGATCTAAAGACCATGAACAACATTGGTTTCTCTGTGAAGGTGTGTGGAGCATTAAGAATATCACTGATGAAGCTGTCAAATGAGCTCAGTTCAGTACTACCCTAAGAGATCACGCACTGAGATGGTATATGAAATTTGTCCAAGAAGCTACGCCTAAACTGTTGAATGCCATTAAGACTTTGTTAATTACTGAATTCAAGAAAACTAAGTCAGAATCGCAGTGCATTATAGAACTAAAATAAATCAAGAAAAGAATAGTTGAACTGATATGGGAGTTCGATCAGAGATTCAAGACCTTGACAAGCCATCTGAGTTTTCAATCTCAAATGAGCAGAACAAGGGATGGTTCATTGCTTCCCTCTTACCACACATCAGAGTTCCAATGATACAACAAAAGATTGCTTCATAGGTTGAGGCACCGGAGATCGCCATGAAGCTATAATCAGCCCCTATGGGAGAATCTAGCTCAGGTATGAGTCAAATCTTGAGTCAGCTAGCTAGTTTGTCTCTGTAGGTTGAAGATATGAAGAAAGACAAGGGAAAATATAAAAGAGAAGAAATATGGTGTGTCAGATGAAGGTCAGAAGGCCATGACAAGGAACACTGTCCCCTATTACATGAATACTTGGCCTCTAGAGCTCAAAGCCCCTTGAAAAAAGTTACCCTACCCTGGTGCAAGGTATGTAGAAACATACATCACCCTGGTGAGTGCTACTACATGCAAAAATATGTTCAGACACCCAAAAATTTGTATTTCACATTCTGTAAGTCCATGGGACATGATGATAGGGATTGTAGGGCTTATGATCTCATGCATTAAAGGTCAAGGGATATATACAAGATTCAAGGTGAAGTACAACAAGAAGGAAACACTACACAGTATAACTCCTCTAGGAGAGGAAAATCCAACCCTCGTGGTGGATTCCAAGGTAGAGGAAGAGGAGGAGGTATGTGTCAAGGTCGAGGAAACATAATCTATTATAACTACACACAGCCTAGACACTTGGCAAGGGAATGTCAGAACCCTTGTACCACTTTCATCTATTGCAACTCTTTCAAGCATGTCATCAAGGAATGTCCAACATCGTTGGCTAAACTTCAAGAGAAATGGGGACCTCAGAAGAAACCGTAGATACAATTGATCAAAGCCAAACATTGCATAGAAGACCCTAGAGTTGTTGTTATCACTCGAGGAGGGACTATTACAGGAGAAGACAAAATGACCCAAGGAAAGACTACAGAAGAATCAAGAATCAGGAAAGTTGTAGAGAAGACACAAATTTTTGATGCAAATAAAGAAAAACAAATGTTCGAGGAGGCAAGAAGAGAATTCAGGGGAGACCAAGGTTCTTCATCATAGACATGACCAGAAGTTAGAGAATGTAGAATGCCTCTAGCATTTGATCAGTATACTTCGCCTGGAGATGGAAAAGAGGCAAGTAAACTTGTCAGCTTCTTGTATACATTTATAGAGGTGATTAAAAATGAGAAAGCTATACAAGAACTGCAAAATTTGGTCAGACAATATGAGATAGGAAGGGTAGATCCTTTAATGAATAAAGCAGTATATCAACTATCCAAGAAGATAAGGACAAACAAGGAACTACACCTGAATGCTCAAATTAGAGAATATGATATAGATTATGTGGTCCTTGACTTAGGGTCGGAGGTCAATGTCATGACGAAGCAAACCTGGGCACTTATGGAAAAGCCTAAGTTTATCTATTCCCCTATCAGAATTAGGATGGATAATTAGCAAGAAGTAAGCCCCTTTGGCAGATTGGAACATGTCCCTGTGGACATGGATGAAGTAAGGACACTTTTAGACTTTGAGGTAATTGAGATAGTTGATGATAGCTCTCCTTATCCTACACTGTTAGGAATTGATTGGGCTTTCAATAACTCCACTATGGTCGATTTAAAGAAAATATGAATAATGTTTGAAGGATATGTCCTTAGGGTCATAGCACCATTAGATCCCGGTGAAGGTCCACGATACACTGAGCCCATCAGAGAAGAAGACCGCGCATACAAACTAGAAAACATACAAATTAACAACCAGACAACAGGATTACATTAGTCCTATAGAGGATGAAAATTTGAGCTGGCAAAGTGGCAACGCATGTTCAACAGACTCCGAAGAAGCACTGGAGAAATGGAAGAACAAGATGTATGAAGTATCTACAAGGAGATGTGCTATATTAACCAGGGAAGTATGCTGGATCAACACAATAGTAAGTAACTTACCCACCTTTGATGGTTTGAATTCATTAGAAACATTCTTATCATACTTTAAATAAAGTGTACCAATGCAACAACTCTTTTTGACAATGGATGAGGCCTTGAAAGCCACACCAGCAAGATGGTGGGGGATACATAAAAAAAACATTATAGAATGGGTACAATGTCGTACCCTCATGACCGCGTGGTTCTCAACACAAGTAGAAGGCTGCGAAGATAGGTACACAGGTTGAAGTTACCCAAAGGACCACATGTGAAGTTGCGAGGAAGCCTAGAGTGCCATTCCTCAAGAGCAGTGGGTGCACAAATTCATAAACACACTAGAAACTATCCCTATCAACCAGTACCTTCAAGTAGAGCTGCACCTCATCACTGTAGAGTGGGAAGGTATGACATAGAAATTTGTCACTGCCTTTTTATTTGAAATCCAATATCCTACTGTAGATCAAGCATTACAGACTGTAAGACAAAAAGTATTTGAGGAGGCACCTAGCCCCCCTTTGGAGAAAGAAGAGGATGAATGGACTGCGCCTCTCCAGAAACTACAAGGCTATTACAACATCAATGCTGATGAAGAAGATGATCCTAGGAAGGTGAACATCGCAGAAACAGAAGGCTAGAGAGATGTGGAAGGACCAAGAGTTGAGCTACCATTTATTGTACAACCGATCAAGATCAAGAAATTAAATATTGGAACATAGTAGACACCAAAGCTTGCAAATGTTGGAGATTACTGGGATGCTGCCACTATTGACAAGATCACCGAGTTATTGCATGAATATCATGACTTGTTTTCGACCAAGTTCACTGATATGAATGGCATTAAAGGGCCTATGGGAGAAATCAAGATCCCTTTCAAACCAGATGAAAGACCAGTCAAGCAGAGACCCTACAGATTGAACCCTAAATATAAGGAGAAAGTGAAGATTGAGCTCGACATAATGCTAGAAGCAGGGATTATAGAACCTGTTGAAGAGTTAGAGTGGATTATCCCTATGGTGGTACAAGAAAAGAATATAGGAGATATCAGGATCTACGTAGACCTCAGGAAGCTAATTGATGCCTATTTTCATGACCCCTTCCCTACACCATTTACTAATGAAGTGTTAGATAATGTAGGAGGTTAGGAAGAATATTCTTTTACAGATGGATTTTTAGGATACCATCAGATCCAGATTGCCAAGGAAGATTGCCATAAGACTACCTTTTCCATAGAATGGGGATCCTACTAATATACAGTAATGTCATTTGGATTCAATAATTCCACAACCATCTTTTCTAGGGTGGTAGTCGAAGCATTCAAAGAGTTCCTACATAAATTTATAGAAGCATATTTTGATGATTGGATTGTTTTTAGTTTATTGAAAAATCATATTGAATGTCTAAGGCTAATGTTGGAAAAATGCAGGCAGTGTCAAATTGCCTTGAATATGAAGAAGTGCATCTTCTTCTCACCATTTGGAGTGTTGTTAGGTCATATTGTATGCAAGCAAGGATTGCTGGTAGACCCATCTAAAATTGCCATTATAGTTGATCAACCATCTCCTTCTTCAGTCAAATAGTTGCGCACTACGCTGGGACATACAAGATATTACAGGAAGTTCATTAAAATATATGCTCAAATTAAAACACCTATAGAGAATCTTTTGAAGAAAGACTGTCACTTTCACTGGACAAAAGAATGCCAACAGATATTCGACACACTGAAACAGAAAATGGTTACCATGCCTATTTTGTTTTTCCCAGATTGGAGTAAAAAGTTTCATGTGCATGTCGATGCATCTTCTATTGAATTAGGAGTTGTGTTAGCACAACCAGGAACAAGAGACATCGACCACCCATTAGCCTTTGCTAGAAGGAATCTATCAACAATAGATATCAAGTACACCACCACTGAAAGGGAAGGGTTCGCCATGGTGTATGCGCTGCAAAAATTTCACCACTACTTGTTGGGAGGACACTTTAAAATGTTTACTGATCACTCCACGCTGAAATACCTAGTCAAAAAGCTAGTGTTGGGGGGGAGAATATGCAGATGGCTTCTTCTATTTCAGGAATATGAATTTGAGAATGCAGTTAAGCTAGGAAGAATGAACAAAGGTCCTGACCACTTGTCGAGGTTGGAACATGGAGAAGAGCCGACCAGTGTGGAGGATGCACTGCCAGATGCACATTTATTGGCCATTAGAAAGATTGATGACCACTTCGTAGAGATAGTCCAATTGGACAACTATACAACGTAGTGCGCGATGTAGACTTTTCACTTATAGTTGGACAACTATACAAAATGGGACATGATGAGATATTGAGAAGGTGTGTTATGGAGGCAGAGCGACCATTGATCCTCGTAGAAGCTCATGAAGGCATCGCAGGAGGATACTATGGAGGGAAAGCCACTATGCAGAAGGTTCTTAGAGCTGGGCTTTGGTGGCCTAACTTACACATAGATGCTAAAGACTATTACAGAGCCTACGATGTATGCCAAAGAGTTGGGAAACCGTCCAGAAGAGATGATATGTTGTTAACACCACAATTGACCCTACAAGCATTTGAGAAATGGGCCATTGACTTTGTGGGACCTATAAACCCACTAGGGAAGCGCACAGGAGAAAGGTACATCATTACTACAACAAAATACTTGACCAGATGGGCTAAAGCAAGAGTAGTTAAGGACTGTAGTGCAACTACAGCTACGTGCTTCATATTCGATGACATCATAACCAGGTTTGGATGCCATAAGATTCTTATGAGTGATCAAGGAACACATTTCATAAATAAAACCATTGAATCCTTGACCGAGAAATTTACAATTCATCGTCAGAAGAGCACACCTTACAATCCACAAGAAAATGGGACAGTTGAAGCATTCAACAAAATCTTGGAGACAACGCTAACGAAGATTTGCAGTGCTAATAGAGATTACTAGAACTTAAGAGTACCAACAGTATTATGGGCCTATAGAACCACTTTCAAGAAGCTAACAATGTAGACCCCCTTTAAATTGGTGTATGGCCTTGAAGCCGTTGTCCCCAAGAAATACTTGGTACCAAGCTTAAGATTTGCTTCCTTTACAGATATGGATGGCAGTGGCGCTGTTCAAGATAGGATTGCACAATTGGTCTAACTAGAGGAAGATGCATTTGTTACAAGATTTCATCAACAAGTACATAAAGAAAGAAAGAAGGCCTACCTTAATAGACACATTAAGAAGAAGGCATTTAAGGAAGGTGATCTGGTATTGGTATATGACAGTAAATTCATGAAGCATACAGGAAAGTTTAGAATGCATTGGCTTGGGCCTTATGAGGTTGCCTATGTTACAGAAGGAGGAGCTGGGAAGTTGAAGACTTTGAATGGAGAATGGAAGGAAGGTTTGGTGAATGGGAGTCGACTGAAGTTGTATTATGACAACCAGCTACCTCGCATCTCTCGATAAAAGCATGAGGCTAAGGGTCTAGGTACCAGGTGTAGTTGAAACTGGGTACCAGACATAGAAAAGACAGTATGCACAAGGAAAGGAGAGGAGGCATAGAGAAGAAAGAAAAGGCTGCAATGCGCAGTATGAAGCTGAAGTAAAATAGAAATATCAGATCTGGAGTGCCTCGAGACAAGTCACATGTGAGTGTTGGGGGCCTATTGGCCCTTGGTGATGGAAGTAAGCCTTGAATGATGCTTGACTGAAAATAGAAGAGAAACAAGAATTCAAGCAGGAAGAAATGTATGAGAGAATTGAATTCAAACTCTGAGGGGTACAATAGGCCCTTCAGTACAGCCATGTAGTCTCCACTAATCTCTTGCCATCAAGAGAACCAGAGTTGGGAGATGAGCCAGCCCAACTCCACAGACTAGATGATACAGTTGAAGCTCACCTTCGATGAGAACAATAAGAAACAGAACAAGCCACCCAGGTCTTGAAACAAGTGCAAGGCATACTCGTAGAACAATGCAACGCTGCAGAACAGGAATAGATTGCTCTCCAAACAAATTTCAATGAAGAAAACATATAGATGCAGCAAGAAAAGGAACAGTTTCTTGTGGAGCAACTCGAAGTGAAAGAAGTGGTTAGCAGAGCACTTCACTCTATGACAGTCTTAGAAATAAAGGTAGAGAACCAAGTCACGCAGAAAGTAGAGTAGCTCACAGAATCTATCCAGTAGCTACAACAATGCATAGTAGACTTAGAGCTCTACACAATGCTCGAGACTCTGCAGAATGTAAGGGATCAAAGAGAAGCAACTGCCTGGAGTGCATTTGAAAGGATAAAGTCCCTTGCCATGGAATGCAAGAAGCGGAGTAATCCCAGTGCCCAGATATATGAGCAACTCACTGAGAACCCATAATTGCAGGCATTGGAGTCACAACTCCAGAATGAAAAGCAGTAAGCAGAGACAATACAAGTGCAGTTGAAGCCCCTGTCAGCTGTGGAAAGAATAAAGCAATCCCAAGAGAAACACACCATCCAACAACATATCCACACTATCCAGAGAAAAGTTATGAAAGTAACTCAACGGCTCCAACCTGTACAAGATAAGGCTTACCAATTTTTCATAGAGGTCGAAGGCCGAGGATTAGAACTCGAGCAGGTTGTCATTGCGGCTGAAAAATGCCTGGAGGGACTTGTCAACGACACAGTCATCCAAGATTTCATTGAATAGGAGGCTATGGCACAACAACAAGTCAAAGAAGCTCGAGCCATGCTCGAGGACTTCAATGCATAACTACCCAGATCAGAGTGACTCAAGATGAGTCACAGGTGAGTGTTGGGGGCCTGTTGGCCCTTGAGAAAGTTTTGGGAGATCCTTGGTCAAGTTTGACCTTTTTTGGGACTTTGATAACCTGTCGAAGGTAGAGAACAAGACGAAGTAGAGATTGCAGGATCTCGTCCCCTTTTTGGGTCCTTTTTTGGATTTGGGATTATGTAACGGGTATGGGGATGTCGGCCCATGGGTTTACCCATGTTTAGGCCTATTTTGTAAAGTATAAATATATTTCTAGGCAATGTAAGGAGGGGTATATGCATATCTGTGTGATATTGGGCTAAGTGCTAAGTATGGATTGTAGATGCTTTGTGCATACTATGTGAGACTTGTAGAGCTACATGCAAGTAATTGTAATAAGGATTGGTGTTGTACCCTAACTCAAAGAAGGAGGATCTGGCAGAGTGCGTGCAGATCTCCTATCTTCTGCGGAGTAGGATTTTGATGCTATGTTCCTGTAATAATCTTGATTGAAGATAATAAAGAAGAAGAGTTGGTGGATGTAGCCCCAAGGTGGGTGTGAACCACATACATGCTGTGTTGCTATGCTTTGTGCATTGTGTTGATGTGTTTATGTATTTACTTGCTAAGTGATTTGATATAGATAGATAGACCTGTTTATGCTTTGTGCTAATGATGTATACGGATGTTAGATCTGACCTATGTGAATGTGCTTAGTGCTTGAATCTTCTAGATCTAATCTACCTCTCTATGATAAGTGCTTAGATACATCAGATCTGAATGAATGATGTGATGCTCTGTTTTATCTTCAGAGTAGATAATGGTCAAATATTGATGAATTGTGGGTGCTAAGTGCTTTGTTAAGTATTACAATCACACATCTGTGTCCCAGCTAATTTTGCAGACATCTGAGTCCTGCAACCACCCCTTCCTCTACCTCCGGTGAGACTTCATCTTCTTCACAGGTGTTGCCGAAAGGGCTAGTAGTTAGGTTTTTTTTGGTGCATTGTTGTAGCGTTGAAACCTGGGTATGCCACTGTGCCAATAGGCACCCAAGCTACCAAAAGACAATTGCTATTGTTAAGAGTCAATATTATTGGCCAATTATGAAGAAAGAAGTAGTTGATTTTATTGCCAAGTGTTTGGAATGACAGAAGGTAAAGGATGATCACAGACACCCAATTGGCTTGCTACAGCCAGTGACCATCCCTGAGTGGAAATCAGAAGTTGTAAAAATGGATTTTATCACAAGGTTTCCCAGAAATACCAAGCAACATGATTCTATCATGGTAGTAGTAGACAAGCTTACTAAATTTGCCTAATTGATTCCAGTAAAAATCGTGCACAAGGCAACTAACATTGTTGATATTTATATGAGGGAAATTTCTAAATTGCATGGTGTACCTAAGACAATTGTGTCTGATAGTTATACCAAGTTCACATTAAATTTTTGGAAATGTTTATTTAAAGGATTTAGGACAAATCTGAATTTTAGCACAACATACCATCTAGAGTTAGATGGACAAACAAAAAGGGTAAATCAAGTGATAGAAGATATGATAAGAATGTATGTGATGGAAAAAACGACACAATGGAAAACATATTTACATTTGGTTGAGTTTTCTCATAAAAATGGGTACCAAAAATCTCTAAAGATGAGCCCATTTAAGACACTTTATGGTAGAAAGTGCAACACACTAGTGAGTTGGGACAACCCAACAAACAAAGTAGTGGTTGGGCCAGATTTGTTTAGGGAAATGGAAGAGTAGGTGGTGAAAATAAAACATAATTTAAAGGTTTCTTAGGACAGGTAGAAAAGTTATGTAGATAAATTCAGAACTTACAGAGAATTTAAAGTGGGTGACCACATGTTTTTGAAAGTGAAATCTAGGAAGAGTTCACTTAAGTTGGGAAATTATTCAAATATGGAAGAACATTATTGTGGATTGTTTGATATATTGGAGAGGATTGGTCTCATCCTATACATGCTTTCATTATTTCATCCATATGCATTCATAATTTGTTTCATGTATCTTTAATTAAAAACTATGTGCTTGATGCTAATCATGTAATTGATTGGAATGTGATTCAGGTGGAGCAAGAAGGAGACTCCTGAGTTCAATCGATGTGCATATTGGATTGAAAATTCATGCTTCTCTAGAATCGAGCAACAAGACTGGTAAAGGTCCAGTGGACTTGTTATGGTCCTGAGGATGCAACTTGGGAGCATGAGGATTCTATGCACGCAGAGTACTCGTATCTTTTTGAAGACTTTTTAAATTTTGATTGTACATAATGCACTGAGGACATTGTATAAATAAGAGGGAGGGGAATGTAATACCCCTAGGATAAACCCCAACTTTAATGTAAATTTAAATGTACATATAGGCCGGTGAGCCATGGGTGCACAAGTTTTGGGTACAATTTAGTGTACATGAAACAAGGGAAGAGTGTGCGTCGTTTCATAAATTTACGTTCACCTGAGTAAGTGCGAGAGGATTGTTGTGCACATGAACCAAGGGAAGAGTGCACACCCATTTCATAAATTTACGTGCACCTGAGTAAGTGCATGAGGATCGTTTCAAAGTGCACACAAAACCGTGTTTGTATCTTGGAT
>JASDQU010025954.1:27830-38178 GCA_032191745.1 Picea mariana | reverse complement strand
CAGATGGAGCCTATGTTGGAACACGTTTAATTGTGAGATTTTGAGCTTTAGATATTTCCTCTTAGAAATAAAATTTTCACCCAAAATGAAAAAGAAACTTAGAGACTCTCCTTTTAAATTTAAAGATAAGCCCATCGCTTTTTGAAAAGGTGCTTATGATATCCATCGTCAATTAGCTACTCTAATTTTATCAAATGGTCTTAATGATCTCTGAACCGTAGAAGTTTCTCGAGTTTTAAAGAAAGTCACTAACGTTCTCTTCAGAGCTTCACGCTTCGGGTATTCCAACAAGTCTAAACATTTTGAAACCTCGAAGTCGCCGAAATGTCGAAGTACTTAAGGCTAATTCAAGGTTTAAAACATGATAAAGTAAAACATAAAAGTAAGTAATAAGAGATTAGCTTCTTGGTGAATTTGACCTTCGGGATATTTATACCCTAATTGTATCCAACACTCACAAACAAAGAAGTATTAATGATATGTATGATTGGTTAAAGTTCATGATTTGAATTGCGATTAACAATTTTATTCAGTGAAGAGCTTACAGACCTCTCTTGTTACATGCAGGATAATCTTATTTCCTTAAGGATTTTGGCACTGCGAAAAGTTGCAACAAAAATTGATGGTTCATATTTCAGAATCTAGTGGAACGATAAATCAATTCGGAAGTTGGATAAACTAACAAAAGGACCAAATATAGCAAGAAAGGGGCTAAATAGTTAGAAAAGGGAGCACAAACTCTCTAGAGTGCTAAGTCCCTGAAGTGGAAGATCTGGCACCACGTGTCCTTTGATTTGGACGACTGAGATTTACTTTGGAACTCCGGGTTTCGGGTGTTCCGAGATGCACAACAGTACAAATCCCTGAAATGATAAGTCCCCGAAGTGAGATATCTCCTTCTGCATGTCCTCTTGATTTCAACGATGAAGATTTACTTCGAAACTCCGGGCTTTGGGCATTCCGAGGTGCAAATATCCGAAGTACTAAGTCCTCAAAGTACAAGATCTCCTGCCACCTGTCCTCTTGATTTCAATGGTGAGGATTTACTTAGGAACTCTAGGCTTCGAGAGTTCTCTCTTCACACATCTAGCTTTCTTCCAAAGTGGTTATCCTCGAAGTGGAAGATCTCTTGTCGCGTGTCCTCTTTGATCAACGGTCCATATGGGCTTTGGGTCTTCAGGAGTTATTTAATTAGCACTGCTTGCCTCCTCTTGGAGTTCAAAATAGAAAAATACAGAGATTTTCTGACACATGTCCCCCGCTTAGATCGACAAACAAGAATTGCATGAAATTCTCTCTATCTTCTCTACACATGACCAAGAGTTGTGACCTCAATTAAATATGGACGCTTATATCACTTTGCAAAGATTGACAGTCAGATTTTAATGGATCGTGGAGATTAGCAGTTGAGAGCAATTGTGGGGGGAAAAGTTGTGCGAGGTTTAATTTTGAAGGGCGGTCCCGCAATTTAAACCATGATTTTCTCTCGGGAGTACGTGGCATCACCAGGTTCATTGTGGGCCAAAAAATGGGTTACTTTAAACCACCCCCTCACGCCCCTAAAAAATAGAGAAACGTAAAGGGACATTGGAGAAACACCTATCATCCATGTCATGTACCTCGTTCGCCTTCCAGCCCATCACACCATCCACATCATGTACCCTGTTCACCCTCTATCCTGTCACACCTTCCACATCAGTTACCTCATTTACCTCAACACCTACACTTGTCCCCATGTCATCCTATTCATGAGCAGTTACTCTTTCTCGTAATTGTTATCCATCACATAACAATCCAATGATGAGCTACCTATCACATTATCACTCCCCCCCATATTTTCAACTAATATGATTTCTCCAGTAAATGGATCTGAAGAACAGATAGCAAGAGAATTAGATGACGAGGATAGTAAACAAATGATTATGGTAGCCTCAATGGACATGTGTGCCCAATTCAAAGAACAAAGGAAAATGAGCGCGTCTGCAAGCAGATGAAGAGCCACATGGAAGCATCATCTCAAACAATATGTGGTTGATGTTGTTTCATTCGAAATACATTCTATTTTTAGGAGAGATTGTATGAATTCCAACGGTTTTGAGTTGTGACAATTTTTGTATAAATAGATAGATTTTAGATCTGTTTAAGAGAGGAGGCTTCAAACTCAACATGGGCTGCTTCTTGCCAGATGTAATAGAGAAAACTCTCATTTTTTAGTATTAATACAAGTGCAGACATAGATTCTAATTTTTGTTCAGTTTGAGTTATGTGTTTCTTCTGTATTTCCATATCTCTGAATTTATTTATGTAATTCCTTGATAAGTGATTGGTTTCAATTTAGTATTACAACTACAGTAATCGTATTATATCAGCAATTCATTAAGTAAGCAGTTTTTCCTCTGTATTTATTGTGAGTAAAACAAGACCTGGAAGCTGTGTGAATTACTGTATTTTATATCCTGTTCAAGGGTGCGCTCTCTACTTTTCTTCCACTGCAAACAAGGTGAGATTCATCTGCAATTGATGTCTAGATTTGTTTAACATTTTTTTACTCTTCCTTCATATCATTTGATATTATATTTTTTGACTCAGACAACGGAATACAGCCTCTGTATTGTCCTATTATTAATTTCATTAAAGGATTATTTATGATATAACTAAAGGTAGGAAAAGCACTCATTTAAAACRTTTTCATAAAACATCTTGATTCCTGACATTATTCTTTGAGTCTTAATATTAATCTCAGGAACAACACCTCCCATAGTGAAGGCACATAATAGTTTCCATGTTTATGTATTAAAGAAGTATGTACATGATTATAATCATATTATTGACTGGTCKATGATTCAGGTTGAACCCGAGGGATAATTCCTTCCAGAACCTCAATGAATAATAGACAGGAAGGAAACCCCACTCATGAATAGAACCATTGCACAGGTCAAGGTGCAGTGGAAACACTTTGGCCCATATGAGGCTACATGGGAAATGGAGGATGCCATGAAACATGCATATCCATTTTTGTTTACTTATGTACATACATATCACATCGGAATATAGAACATCAAGGATGATGTGCCTTTAAGGGGGAGGGGATTGTAATACCCTTGTTTCCCCCGATTTGTAAATATAACTATAACTAGCCAAGAGACTATGGAAGACTAAATATGTGTGAATGTTTTATTTGATGAACCTTTATATAAAAGGGTCAATGTATGATTTTTTTGTTATTAATAAAAAATGGATATGTGTTGCATAGCTTCTGAAAGGGGGGAGTTTTACAAGATAGACCATGGATGTTATAAGATATATGGTGAGCGAAACCAAGAATGGTTGAGATTCCCTCACCAAACCAGTACCTACTAGGTGTAATTTCTCAACATTCCTCAGACCCAGAAATGAATTACCAGTTAGGCTAGTAGTTGGAAGGCCTCATCAAGAGTTAATGAGGAGATGGGTCAGGGTACCCATATGTAAGGATTCCAGGCCTGACCATGATTTGGGGTTTCAAAACCACACAACCTTGATGAGGAAGGCAAGAAAGGAAGTATTTTGGGGGACAGAGGAAGATCTGCAACGAAGCAAAATATAGAAAAAAAATCTTCAGAAGACAAGAGAGCATGTTTTTGACTCTAGAGTTGAGAGAAAAGATGACAAGAAAGATTTTTTTGGATGTAAGAATCCATGGGTAGGGTCTTGCTACAAGATGATAAACGAGGATGATGAGTGACTGAGGAAGTGATCGCACAGACCTCCTTGCTTGGTGTAGGGAAAATCGGCTGTGAAGATCCTATGGGAGGAGGAGAKTAGCTTATGTCCCTGACTGTCGTAGAGCAAGGAGAAAGAATCTCTCTCAAAGCATCATGTTCTATCTCGGAGGTGGCTAGTGGTAAATCCGTCAGGAGTGGTTGTGCCTATGGTTGGGTGGAAATAGGCACCCCTTTCARCAGTCACTTCACATTCTCTAGTTCTGATAAGTATCTTCATACTCTATGTAATACATTGGATGTGATGATTGAATGTCTGYGTTTATGGTTAAGTCTTGCAGTGTTTGAATTCTWTTTAGAAACGCTCTTTTGTTTCTGTAAAMTTCTATATTTACATGGTATTCGATTTACCTCATTTTAGCCACTAGAGAGTTATGGGATGTGAATCTGTAGGAGAGTCAAGTTAGGATTATCTGAAACATATAAGTCTTTCTGACCTTTTGATTTTACCTTAGCAGGAATGTCAAGTTCAACTCTGTGGGAGAGGGGYGTTTCCTTCATACTTTCTACCCATGTGWCCGAGGGCTCATACCCATGGCCTTAATCATATCTGGACTAAGAGRTGATTGTAGCCCGAAACATCCATATGATCCCATATGACCTATTGGTACTAAGTTCTGCATCTGAGTTCTAAAGGGAAAAGCTAGGCCACCTCAAGTTTTGGGATGATTATTCTTTTGATAATTTGATTTTTTAGGTCAGTTAGAGGGTTGGTTTTACCAAGACAGGAGCATGGTTGGGTTGGAAAAATGATATGAATGAGTTTCCTTCTTGGTTAGTGGCACACTAATGACAGACAAGTGAAATAATAGAAAATAAAGGGAAAGAACAAATTACTCAATGAATAATCTGCTGCAATAAGTTCAATACTTAAAATATCATTTCAAGACATTAAAAATGTATCAAAAACACAATTTATCCCACAAGTTGCAATAAAAACAAATATTCACCAAGCATTAGTTGTTTTCATAGGTTTCAGATCAATAAAGACAAGTTATACAATAGTCGAAGGAAATGAAATGTACTTTGCACAAATCAAAAACTGCATTCAAGATAAGATAAAAACACATGAAGACTTGAATGAAACATTGTCATCAAGAGTATATTCACCAGGTAGAGAGATTTAATCCATGCATAGAACGGCTTCAACCATTATGATTTATTTCTATCCTTTACCAAAAATCAAACCTCCAAAACATACAGAAACTGCATATTTACCAAAGTTGCAGAGGCTCTCGTCCATATGGGACTGGGATTTAACTTTACTTTAACAATTGTAGAATGACTTATTAACTTGACTAAAACACTGCTGGAGTACAAAAATGTATACTTCACACTTGAATTAATAAAAAAAAGTGGCTCCTATCACACATAGAAGACCACTTATTATGCTTTAAGCTAAAAAGAGTCTTGAATTGAACAATTAAAAACTACCACTAGTGATGAAACTGGACTGATGCATTCACTGGAATGAACTGGAATTGGAAAAAAAGACTAAGAGCGACATAATTGAGTTCTACGTTGAGAACGAGCATGCATACACGGTGTTTGAGGCCACTGAGGGTAATTGGATGTATTGACATCTTCTTCGCATTATCTGCTTGAGGAAGAGGTAGGCCTTCTGGTGTTTTTCTAGAGTCTTAGAAATTCTTTTTGCAGTCTGGATTATAGTTTCTCGAGTCCCCGATTATGGAGTTGCAGGGTCTGGATTTTGAAATTTTTTTTCTGTAACTGTTGACTATCAGCGAGTTTCTCTATCTTGATCGTAACTGTCTCTTCTCCTTGTTTTCTCTGTGATGGACTGGTCGTAGTCTACTAGTGTCCTTCTCTCTTCGTGACTTTTCCTTTGATGATTTGTCTTAACACCGAGTCTTTTCACCATGCGCTGCTCTCGAATTTGACACTAGAAGTGATATAAGAACGTGATTGCAAAAGTTGTCAAGGACGGTTTGGATCCACACCACTCTGAATCCTGTAATCCACCACCAAATGCTACGTACCTCTCTATCTATACCATGGTTTCAATTGCGAGACCGCTCTGGAATATTAACATTTGAGCATTTTCTGTCCCCACAATGAAGTGTGGTCGTCGATCGTGTTTGTGATATGTGATCTAGGTGGCCCTACTACTTTAGCACCCCTGCTAAAGTTCTATTCATCTTCCATATTAGAACTCCCCAATCTGATGAGAGCTTTGAACGTGAAGCATGAATATCTCCCAAAGTGACGTTTTCCCGAAGTTACATGGTAGTTTCTCGTGACTTCAGCACTTCGAAGTTCAGGATATTTTTAATGCAGAGTTTGTATAACTCTCAGATTAGTATGGTCCTAGAGTGATGTGGCAGATTGAAATGAATGCCATGTGTCCTGACGTATGAGTGTTATGTGTCTCAGGTAAATGAGTGTCATGTGTCTCCGACACTTCGGGCTTCAGGAGTTTATGAATGTTGTTCTTGGAAATCCCCCGAAGGACGATCTCCTGAATCTGACATGGCGGCCTGATGTCTGATCATTAACGTGTCATGGAAAGAAGGGTGACACATGCCACTCAAAATAGCACAGATGGCAGACCCAAATATGCCTGAAATGAGTGCCACATGTATCAACAAATGAGTTCCATGTGTCATCTCCAGATGAATGTCGTGTGTCTTCGACTCTTCTAGGTTCGAGAGATTTGGTGATTTCGGCCTATGCTGAGTTGAAAAACACCCGTGAAGTGGTAGGGCTTGAAGTGATGTGGTAGCCTAACATCACTTCGAGACTTCGGGATGTAAAGCATGGAAATATCCTGAAGTAGTACGGGTCTAGTTGACGTGGCAGTATCTCATCACTTTGGTACTTTGGCTCTTCAGGACTCGTGTTTGGTCGTTAATCCTTTCATGACTTTGAAACTCTGAATGCACTAGAGTCGTTAATATGAACTGTACATGAGATACTCACCGTTGAAAATTGAACCTGTCTATTTTCTTATATTTCAAGCCTGAAATGGACTGCTCTAAATGTTGCATTTTGCTCATGGTTTTTCCCTATGCACACAACATACTTGTCCAACCTGTTGTAAGCTCAATTAAAGGAAAACAAGATGACAAGTAATTCAAACCAAATCGCGATATGTGTTTATCCTTCAAGAAAACAGAAAAACTATGCGCAAAGAATCAGTCAAGCAATCCAACAAGGAAAAACAATTTATTGAACAGATGGGAAACCGACTTTATCAACCAGAAGAGGACAAATTTGATTAAGGCATAAAGAAATGAGAGAGGAGAGGGGTGGGTGCAGACCTAGGTTAGAACATTGGCTCCAACTAGGGATAACACTTCCATGCGAGGTGCTAAGAACAACAGATCGGTGCCTTTGAATTTAATAACTTGCCCCCACCTCCCTTTTCTTACCTCTATTCTCTCTGCCAGCCATGCATCTCTGAAAATTAACACTGAAGCTAACCCCAATGCCTTTGTTGGGATATGGAGTCTTTATTGAAACTTGAAACTACATCTAAACCCCAGTTCCTTTATTGGGCTATGGATTATTTATTCGCACACAACTAACTAATCAAATGCAAAAACAAAAGGAAAAAATTTATGGTACAAGAGGGACCTTCCTTTATCCTTAAACAAAATAGTTTTTCAGGAAGCGCCCATTTACTGGGCCTCCAGAGATCTTTGTATCATCTAGATTGTGCAAGATAAATGTTTTATTGTCTAGAACTTCAACCACCTTAAAAGGGTCAAACCATAAGTTATCGAACTTACTATTCTTGGACTTGTCATTCCTTCTGGCATCCCACCTCAAGGCCAAGTCACCTTCTTGAAAGATCTCCTTCTTGGTCTTCTTGTCAAAGGCTGATTTGATCTTTCTCTGGTATGCTTCGGTCCTCTGATCCAGTCCTTCTCTCTTTTGTTGAACCTCTATAATCTGGAATATTCTCCTTTGGATGTCATTTGGCTCCTCAATCTCCTATTGTAAGAATTTTAAGACTGGTATACCCAGTTGGGTGGGAAAAGAAATGTCCACACCATAGACAAGATGAAATGGTGAGGTTCCCAAAGACTTCTTGGTGCTTATTTTGTCGGCCCACAAAGCATATTTGAGTTTAGAGTCCCAATATTTATTTATTTTGGTCAACAAMTTCTTGATAATCTTGATGAGATTTTTKTTTGATGACTTTGCCAGACCATTTCCCTAAGGGTAATAGGGTGAGGAATGTGTCAAGGAAATGTTATGACTGCTACATAAGTCAGTCATGGCTTCAGACATGAATACTTGGGAATTGTCTGTTATAATATTGATGGGGCAGCCGAATTTGGAAAAAATATTGGTTTCCAGGAAATTCATGATCACCTTGTCAATGGCATTCCTGGTGGGCACAACCTCAATCCACTTGGTGAAATAGTGAGCGGCCRTGAGAATCCACTTATGTTTCCCACTAGAGGATGGATTTATCTCACCTATGAAGTCTAATGCCCATTGTTGAAATGGACCACYGACAGTGATAGGTTTTAGGGGTAGTGATAGTAACTTATGTTTTCCTGCAAATTTTTGACATTCATTGCAGGACCTAAYAGTAGTAAATATATTAGAGAAAAGGGTGGGCCATTAGTATCCTTCCCTTAGGATATTCAGAGCTGTGGCCTTCCAATGCTGGTGTCCTCCACATACTCCTCTATGCATTTCTGTTGTGACTTGTTTGGATTCATTTTCATCAAGGCATTTTAATAGGATGCCAACAGTATCCCTCCAATACAAGTTCTGGTTTGAAATGAAGAATTTAATAGCCTTCATTTTGAGAGACCTGACCTTTGTCTTATTCACATATGGTGGACATTCAAGATGTTGTAGAAAATAAATGATGTTTCTATACCAAGGTGAAGAGGATTAATTTTCAAATACTTGCATACTGTCTTGTCTAGGATGTATGATGGGTGCATCTATGATCCATAATTGGATCTTGGGACCAAAATGGGTCTAGGAAGACCTAAAAATCAAAATTCTCAGAATGGATTTAAAATGCACGTGTTTGTAGGCCTCGTCGATATGAACCCAACGCAACTTGAATGGGATCAAACAGACGTCGTATGCGAAACATATTGCGATCTGTTTGTTTCGTCAAAGAGGCGAAACAAAATGTTGACTGTACAATCCGTATAGTGTTGATGTAGCAACTGACTGTATAGGTCATACGACCGTACAAATGACATGGAAAGATGCGTTGGCGCTGATGTGGGTAGGTGCATATTTTAACAAGAAATATCGTGACACATGGCACCACTTCAAGGGTGACACGTGGCATATGATAACGTGGCAGCTACAGTTGGCATGGGCTAACATGGCAGGTACAAGTGGCATGTTGACTGGGTTGGAAGGTGTGCAAATCATATCATGACACATGGAATTCTTCTGGGCGAATGGTGTGGTGCCACGTGGCCCAGTCATGGGCTTCCACATCGCACCCATTCATTGGTCGATTTATTGATTGTTTTCAGAAAACTTATGGTGGGTCCGTGGCGGTCGAACATGCGACCTCCATGGGTGACAAAGTCTTCACATAGGCCAGGCTACCAGCTCGCCTACATGGTGGATCTTACCCCTATACCACACCAAATTTATTTAAGTTTGGATGATGGTCACATTGGTGGAGAATAGGGTTGGGGCCTAGCCGCCAGCCCCAACGCATCACTCTACGCATATGCCCATACCATATGATAGTTGTACTCCAGTTTATTTGGCATGGTTATTACATATGCACTAGCCTTGACACATACAACCAATCCATATGACCCTCTCTAGTATTGTTGGAATGTGCGGATTATATGAGATCCTATCCCCTGATCATGGTGGTATATACCATGTGACCTGTATATCGTTTGAGCACGGATAGATGAGGGTTAACGTCGATCAGTCGGGCTAGCCCATCGACCAGGGCACGTAAACCAGGGCCTAAAATCTTGGGCACTAATGGTATTGGTGTGTGGAGGTATAACGCTTGGCCACATCAGCCATAGCACAAGACCAAGGGCCTATTCTAGAGGGGGGCAACAAATGAGTGCCAACCCTTCGAAAATTGGATGCACGCAGGTGAGCAGGATCCCTAAGAAAGGGGTTTGCACCCTGATGTTTACCAATTTTTGGTTTTTACACTATATTATAAAGATTTTAATGGATTTTCAACCTGGTTGGGGGATTTAATCCATTTTTGGAGGCTCTTGGGCCCTTTTTGAGGCCATATATTGGGGAGAAGTTGGGAGGTTGTTACCCACTTCAAATCTATATAAACAAGAATTTCTTTAATCCAAGGAGGGAGGTTTAGATCGAGAAAATGCTAATAAATTGTTGAGGCAAACACATTTTTATGCAGGGAAATTATTGAGGAGAGCACCTTTGCGGGCCATTTCTAGGGTCTTCGTTCATCTGTCTTTAGTGTCGTCCATTTTGATGGATTCTTGAGATATAGAAGAACACAACTAGCTCATGTTTTTAATCCATTGGAACTTTTATGATGTACATTTGAAGCTTCGAACAGAAATAAGAAAGCCTCACCCACTGAGACAAAGGCCCAGAGACGTAGGCGAGATTTCCGAACTCTGTTA
>JASDQU010025953.1:11901-29681 GCA_032191745.1 Picea mariana | reverse complement strand
GTGCATGTCGGGCAACCTTCGCGCAATAGAGAAGTCGGTAGAAGAAATATTAATCGACCTTATGGTTGAGAAGTTCATGTCTGCAGGAATATAGGCCTCGTCAACGGGAGGAGTGCAAGCATCCCCCTCGAATACACATCGATCTAGTCGAGCAACGACTGAGAAAAGAAGCAAGCACCGCGATGATCTGGCAAACGTAAAGCAGATCCCTTCGGTCTTGCCCGACTACATCCCACCTCTATCTAGCGTGGTTATTCGTCACAACATCTTGCATGACTTCGAGTACACGCTCATCACGACGGACCTCCCGAAGGGGATATGCCCAGTGGGACCGCAATTGGGATTGATCCCAACCCTCAAGATAAGTGATTTCAACCTGGGAGATAGGAAGAATTATGCGATGCTCGCACCGCATCAGTACTTGACAAAGACGACTGGGAAGAAGCCCAAGATAGTTCCCCAGCCATAGATCAAGGAGATCGCACAGTCAACGATCATGAACGTCATAAAGATCCCCCACTTCGGCAGACATCAGGAGGTTAACGCGTGCGTTAAACTCCTCCTGTCATGCTACCATGGAGGCTATCTCTGGTTAGATAGGCGCGTAACTATTGATCCGACGCCGATCCACCTGATCACCAGATTAAGCATGCAAGGACCTGACCCTCACCAGTTCTACCCAGGAAAGACATTAGATCGCTCCTTGGTGTAGTGAATAAAGTAAGCATACGACGATGTGGAGAAGGGGAAGCGAGGCTACAAGGTGGCATCCATCAAAGATGGCGCAGTGCGCCTAGCTTGTCAATTGATCCCTTGCAAGCTCGTCAGAAAGAACAGGCCGACACAAGTCACAGGCTTCGTAGTTGACCTTGTAGGGAAGTGCGTCGAAGGGATGCAGATGAACTGGGTGAGCTATCTCGTCAACGAGTTGGAGAAGGAATGTCGTGAAGCACAAGACCAAGGCTACGAGTTCCAATTTAGTTGGTTGTTGATCTTAATAGCATTTGTCACTTGGGAGATGCCGGAGGGAGTGAAATTCCCTGAAGTTGAGCCATCAAAACCATTGGCTGCGAGGTTCACCACCTTGTGGTACCTGATATATATGGTGAAGCAGTGGCAATCAAATATGTTGTTACACGATTACTACCTACAGCTCACGCGCGTCATTGAATCATTCCCTCAAATGACTCGGAACACCTTGCATACTTACAGACCACTAGCGAAGTTCCACACAAATCACCACTTCATCTACATCACTATGCGCCAGGATGAAAGCAAGGAGGAGATGCAATCCTATTACAAATTGACTGATGAAGACATGGAGGAAATAACCAAGGAATGGCCCATCGAATTTCTTGTANTATGATGGACCAAGCAACGCTAAGAGAAAGAAGAAGAAGAAGGAAGTGCAGGACATAGACAATGAAGAGAAGGACAACACATTGGAGGAAACTACGCCTGACTCACCTGGAGGAGGAGGAGGTGATCAAGTAAACCAAGAAGAGGAAGGGGAAGAAGACAAGCAAGAAAAGGGTGAAGTAACACCACCAAAGGATCCCCTAACAGAGGTAGAGACATCAAAGAAAAGGAAGGTTTCTCCGAAGAAACCCTCAGCACGGAAGAAATCCTGAGCCAACAAGCCTCAGTCATAGAATGTGCTCACAGTGGATGATGTTAACCTCATCATCCCAGTGGTAGAAGATGCTTCGGAGGGCATCTTGTAGCGACATGAAGCAAAGCAGAAGACGATGTATGACGGAATCGAGGCGGAGTTGAAGGGGGTACAACCAGATATCTATTTGAGCGGCGTAGTGTCTACTGCGTCGTCGTCGTCAGAAGGTGTAGAATTGGGGGATGAGCCCACCCAATTGCGAAGGATAGTAGATGCGACAAAGGCTCGCCTTCGTCGAGTCCAGGAAGAAAAAGAATAGGCCACAGAGGCCTTAAAGCAAGCAAAGGAAGAATCCCTAGAGAAACTTTGGGTTGCGCAGCAAGAGAAAGATGACATTAAAGCAAAGTTCGAGGAGGGCAAAGAGAAAATCCAGAAAGAGAAAGACCATCTTCTCGCAGAGCAGACTGTGGTTAGAGAGGCAGTAACTAGAGCACTTTGCTCTGTGTCGGGCTTGGCCCAGATAGAAGAAGAGACAACAGAGAGCCAAGTGGGGAAGTTCGTTGAAGCCATTCAACAGCTTCAAGCAAGACTAGCAGAGCTAGAACTTCAAGCAGTACCGAGCACTCCACAAGAAGTGCAGGATCAGAGGGAAGAAATTGCCAGGAGTGCAGTCGGAAGAATCAGGGCATTGGCATCAGAATGTAAGCAACTAAGTAATCGAAGTGCGCACACCTATGAGCACCTTGTAGAAGACCCAGAGCTGAGGACATTGGAGGCACAACTTCAGGAGGTGAAGCAATAGGCAACGACGGTACAAGCGCAGTTGAAACTGCTTACAACATTAGAGAACATGAAGAGGTCGCAGGAGCAGTGCGCAATTTAGCAGCAGGTCACTGCCATCCAGAGCATAGTGATGGAGGTGACACAGAGACTCCAGTCGATGTAGGACGAAGCCTGCACACTTTTTGAAGATCTTGAGGGACAAGGATCACAGTTGGAACAGGTGATCGCAACAGTGGAACAATGCCTGGAAGGGCCTGTCACCGAGCAAGTCATTCAAGAGTTCGTCGAGTAGGAGGCTCTGGCGAAGCAGCAAGTCGAGGAAGCTCGAGCTAAGCTCGAGGCCTTCAAAGTAGTGTTGCTCAGATCGGAGTGACTTGGGATGAGTCACAGGTGAGTGTTGGGGGCCTTTTGGCCTTCAACCAAGTTTTGAGAGAACCTTGGTCGTGCTTGACCATTTTTGGGACTTCGACAGGCTGGTCGAAGACGGAGCGGCCAGGCGAAGCGAAGATCGTTGGATCTCGCCCATTTTGCAGGCTTTTTGGGCTTTTAGGGTTTATATAACGGGTATGGGATGTCGGCCCATGGGTTCACACATGTTTAGGCCCCTTTTGTAATGTATAAATAAGTATATAGGACTTAGAGCGAAGGCAGTCGAAGGTGTGGCTTAGTGCATGAGTAATTGGCTTAGTGCATGAATGTATTAAGGCTTGCAGAGCTAAGTGCAAGTGTTTTATAAGTGTTTTTTGCACAGATTGTGTAAGGCTTTGTGCTTTGACCTAATTCGGGGAAGGAGGATCTGGCTAGGTCTAAATCCTAGATCTAATTTTCTCTGCTCTTCTACTTGGACTAATAATTCCTCACAAACATTGTGGAAAAAAACACCTTTTTACTGCAACTGGTTTAGTTTTCCTAGTGCCAAACTAGCTGCATAGACTATGTAATATTTTTATTTTCTCAGTTAATACGCCTTCTTAAGATCAAGCTTCAAAATCATAGCTTTTAGATTCTTTGGCTATAACGAGGTGGTCTCTTGGTGCGCCGAGAGATATATTTCAAGCCAAAGAATTATTCCACTGCATGACCAATCTCTTGTTTCTTTTTCACCTCGGGTCTTCTGCAAGATGTTGAGATTGTCGGAGCCAACATTGACCTTCAGAGGAGAAGACTGCAAGGAGTTCATAAAAAAACATGATAACGAGTTGGACCTCTTACCCGAGTTCCTGGTAGACTCGATGACAGTTCCTAAAGATATCACAAGGTTGCAAGTTAGTTCGTTTAGAAATCCATTACGATAAATTGCCTGGTTGTTTACGAGGATAACGGGACAGGAATCCACAACAAGCATTTCCCGCATGATTCTTTATATTTTGTATTTCACGGTCAAGGAACTAGCCATTTTTTATTGGGGGATGTTGATTTCCATTGACATCTGTTCCCAATTGTCATGATTCAAACAGGAGAATTTTTTTTATATGTCATCCTACTTGGTTTTCGTGTAGTGCATTGTTGTCCATTTCCAAAACTGTCTGTGTCCAAGAAGGTAAACTGTGAATTCAACCCAGTAACCTTCCAGTACCAGACCTTATGGAGGCACAAGGCCTCCCATTGTTTTTATGAGGTTTTTAATGACTTTATCTCAATTTTCAAAGATTTATTATTAGGAGAGGATGTTCCCCGAATGTCTGAACATACAACCAAGTTTTTGGACAGGAAGGGGACACTTGAACAAATGGAGAATTACAATGTAATAATGATTTTTGGCTCCAAGGAAAATCCTACTCTCCTTCCATCTCACATTACGGATAGAATGTTTGTTATAGAAATAGTAAGGCAATACAACTACTGGTTGCATTTTTTCCATAAGAAGAGAAAAAAGTAGTTCATTCCTCTGCCTTGGAAAATCGAGGACTTTATGTTCAGGAACATCAATAAGATTGACGAATTCTCACGCCATTTCAACAACTTGAACCTAAGATATGTTGAAATACTGAGAGGGTTCGGTCCTAATGGGATTTTTGTAGAACATTTACTAGTAGTTGGCTTTAGTAATTCTTTTGTCCACACACTCCTGAACGAAGATAGATACAATGATGAGAACACTCCTGCTCCTAACATTGACAACCTAGAGACATTGCAAAGCACCAATGAATTGTACAAACAACGGGGAAAAGGCCTCGATGAGAAGAGTGTCCAATCCCTAGCTGCCACTCCTAAGAGTACGACATCTCGGAGCATCACTCCAATGGACCACCCCAGTCAGAAAGCAACCCACAATTCTTCAAACAGAGGAGGAGATAAGAACCCTCCTCCAGGTAAAATTGATAGCTCTCACAAGCTTCCCATGAGAAAGAAGAGAAAAAACGTTGTGCAAGAAGCAAAAGAGACCGAAACTGAAAGTGAAGACATGGAACTTGAGATTGATCTCGAAAACTTATTCCCCAACGTTGATCAGCCCGGGGACGCGATCCACCATAATCCCCTAATGGAAATAGTTGAGACCGATATTTTTTACGAAGATGAATCCTTCGTATTCCAGAGAGTTTCTTTTTATAGTGAATCTAAAAATTTAATTATTGAAAAGAGAGATGTAAGAAATAAGAAAGGGAAATCTCATTCAGAGATTAACCTTAGGAACATGCAGCCATCCCAAATGTCTTGAATTCACCGAGCAACTGGAGATGCTCTTGACGATTCCATTAGAGGCCTTGAGGCGGAGAATGCCAAAATGAAGGACCGAATCAAGGAATTGGAGGAAGATTCAATTCCTATCCCATTGCTTGCCAGTCCTTTAGCAATAACCGTGCCTGCCACCCCTATAGCCAAGTTAAAAGGATCCTCCAGCCTCCTCACATCGTGTAGAGGCTATGTGGAGAAGAATATCAAGAAAAGAATGGAGCTAATTACTGAAGCCTGGGAGACATCAAAAAGTATAACTTCCTTTGGAACGAGGGCACATGCCTTCTAGGAATATTTGCAGGTGGATTTAAAAAATGAAGGTTTCTATCTAGATGCGGTCATCCCTTTTGGCATCAATGTCACCAACATGACATAAATGAGAAGAAGAGAAGAAGATTTCCCCTCCACAAATGGGATCAAACAATTAAATGCATGCTGGAAACAGAAATTTAAGAACCTACATCTCATTGTCCTATCATGTGAACAAGTCGTATCAAAGAAGAAAGAATTATTCAGAAAGTTGACCGAAATAGACTTAGTCGAAAGTACCAACGAGGTCCAAGACCCCATATTAATCATCAACTCCTTGTTCTTAACCAATCAAGCCTTCGATGAACAAGTTGATATTTTTAAGGGGTTTTCTTTAGAAAAGTTTTATGGCATCCTTGAATATGATGAGGATGATGTGGACAATTGGCTAGTGCACTGTTCGGTAAAAAATCAAGAAATTGAACAGGCTCTTCGTAATCTTTCTATCGATCTAAGGGAATTAGAAAGCGATCATTTCAACATAAAAATCCGGCATGAGATCAACATGGCCCCCATGAGAAGCTACATTGAATAATGGCTCCAAGGGGCAATTGACAAGCTCACCGCCGAAGGTCAACAAGCGGTTGGCACGATTCTAGTAACCATCGACGAGAGCAATAAAAACACATCAGCAATCAAATAGCAAAGGGGGAGAGAGATACCATCATAGTAAGTCTATATTGATCGCATCCTTCTTTCTTTATCAATCCAGTTATTCCACCTCTTCAAATAGAAATGTCTACCGTCACCCACTTCTTCTTTCTACAGTCCTATTTCTTGTACTTATTTCTTTTATGGTCCTCGAGAGCCCCAATCCCAGTCTATATGACAAACGCATTTAAATTTCGAGGAATATGTAACAAACATTATTTTTTTTGAGAAATTTCAAAGAAAATTATTTCGAGAACAATCTCGACGGCGCCTTGTAACCCTACTTTCGGAATGCAAAGTTAGTTCTTGTTGAGTACATTTTTATGCTTCTTTCCACTCCATAAACTATACTTTTGCCTCCAAAACCATCCATTTTGCCTTCATATTATTCCATATTTTTCCATAAAATAGCTTATGCAAGGTACATTTATCATTCCTTAGCTTAAGAATTGAATTTTTGAATTTTTGGCATTAAAATTAAAAATTTATCAGAAATTATAGGATTTGACTAAATCCCGTAATTGCTCCTAGGTTCGTGTACTTGCAAGATAGCTAGGCGAAATATGAGACATGGGTCATGATCCTTGATGTACAAGCATGGATGAATACCTATCAGCTTCGAGATCTGAGCTTTCCAAGTGTCCGGTCAATGCTGGTCAAACAGGGCCACTTCAGTAGAAAATACCCTGTTTTAGCATAAAATCATGGACAGTTTTAGATTTTCTTGGGATTTGTTCATATTTTATGGATCTGAAAGGGGTATTCGACCTTCCTAGCATATTTTATGGATCTGATCATTATCTTTAGGAGGTTTCTTAGCATTATCAGTTTCAAAACTCTTGTATAAATACTCCAAGACATGGACTAGTATGACAACCCTTATGTTAATGAAGAAAACTTTGAATTGACAGTCTTGAGATCAATTTTGTGTTTTGTTCTTGATGATGTCTATGATATGATTATGTGAATGCTGCTGGAAGTTCCTTCTTAGCTGAGACAACTTAGGTGTACAAGGGAAGCACTAGAGGGCCCCCTTTGCCAAGCTAGTACACTTCTCCTTTTTCATTCTTTTCAAGCAAATTTTGTTATGAGCTTTAGTTCAGTTTACATTATGTTGTAGATAACACTGTTGTGTTTTATTTGATCAAGTTATCTGGCTGATGAATGTGGGAAAGCAAAGAATGTATCTCTTGTAAAAGAGTTTAGCCTTTTCAGACATTTATAAACTTCTAGTTTAGTTTGAATGCTCACTGTTTTGAATACTTAAAACTAGTTGAATGTTTTTCTACTCTAATTGTTGATTAATGGTAAGAGATCTATGAATACACCTTCTGTAAAGAAGCTTAGAATTTCCTTTCATACTCAGCACTTAGATTAGCTTTTGATTTATTTCCACTGAAAGAACAAAAGTTATCTCTAAATCCATATATTTTGGATGTGCCTCTAAGTCTTACAAACACCGAATTGACAATCGATTGCACTCTAATTTACATCAGTAGGTTGGAGCCTAACAGTTCTCTTTATGCATCTCGGTCATCTTCTTTTATTTTTATGTGCTCATAAATCTTTATATTGAACTATGTTGGATGTCAGGATATTGTGTTTATTTAATTTGAATGTTTGATGTGTGTGATTCCTAATCCTATTTTCCATGAACCTTTATTTCAAAAAATATATATATATATCTATTGTTTTGCATTGCTTTAAGTCATTACGACGGACTTTCTCTAAGTCCCACATTTGAACTATACACGCCCCAAGAAAAACTTAAAGAGGAGTACCACATCTATAAAAGCACAGTAGGATTGACATCCTCGTTAGGTTGTCGTTTTAGTACTAACAAATTCAAGGGTGAACAGACTTGTAAATACATCTGCAAGAATATCCACAGAAATAAAAACCTTCAAAAATTTTTATCATTGCCAAAAAACAATGAACTGGATAGACATGTTACAAATATATCAGTTGGTACTATACTGAACTATCATAGGCATCTTACAAATATTTAAGTTCTTACAAATATTTCAGTTGGATAGGCATTTTACAAAGATTCCCTCTTCCTGGAGAGAATTTGCAGATCAACCTCTACAAAGTGGGCTTGCTGCTCACGGACAAAAGTTTCAGGAAAATGGCATCTTCCTCCGTCTCGACACCTTCTTTTCACACAGTTTAAATTAACTTCAATAAGATAAAAACTCACGAAAATAAAAAATCATGTTAGGTGTGTCTTAATATATAGAAAAACCTAGAAAACACAGAGGTCACATAAGAAGATCAAAGAATCTTCGACACTAAACACATTTTCAAAAAAAATTATATGGGTTTTTTTGCCACCACATATAACTGTATTTATCCTAGCACATATAGAGACAAACAAGCTAGATGATCTATTTAATAGAATGAAATGGATGTTGCTTACTTTGTTCATGGGAAAAATTAAAGAATTGACTATGGAAATTGAATTTAACTCTAAATATTGGGCTGAAAGTCAGTTGGAAGTGTACAAAGATCATTATAAATGAATTTCATAAATACATTAAAGATATAAAACCTACAACGTAGGAACGGAAATTTCCAAGATGGCAAGTCAAACTCCAACAATATATCAAGTTACAAGTGATGGCGATATCTGTGCTTTTTAGTAGCTATCTGTTGCACAGCTACTAATAGGAAAAATTATAGAATCTTATTAAGAAAATAAAAGCAAGATGGATTATGAAAAACACAGTATAATTAGAATGAGAATACTTTCAAAAACTAAATGGTTTCAATGCCAGAATTGCTCTAGGAGATTAATGCTCAGGAGCCTTCTCTTTCTGAAATGAATGTGAGTCGTCGATCAGTTTCCAATGTGTGATCTAGGCGACCCTGGCACTTTAGCGTCCCTGCTAAAGTTTTACCAACCTGCCAATTTTAGAACTCCCCTAGCCATATTTAGCGATGGAACAAATTTCTCACAAAGTGACTTTCTCGCTAATTACTTGTTAACCTGATATTAATATAATATTATCATTAACTAATTCGGGAATTCGGGAGTTCGGCTATTCAGGGCTCCGAGATTCAGGGGAACTGTGTTTGTTCTGGAAGGAAAACTCTCGGAGTAACATTCTCTCGGAGTCATGTAGCAACTTGACGTCTTATGGCTGACGTGTCGCAGAGTGCCACGTGTCCTTTTCTACATGGATACCACATGTCCTACATGTTGCTTGCCACGTGTCTGCCACAGTTTTCATGTGTCTCTGGTACTTCGGGCTTCTCATTCTCCCACAATCCCTCCATACCTATGCATTTATTCCCATTCCAACCTGGCAGGGACTACGCTGCCCTGCAGCACTTGTTAGGTATCGCTTTTGAAGTTGGAGAATTATATAAATTTGGCAATCAATGTCTCTAACAAATGCAAAATTTATATTTTATTAGGTGTCGTATTTGAAGTTGGAGAATTATATAAATTTGGCAATCAATGTCTCTAATAGCATGATGATGAGGGTAGAAAGTGGAGCTATCATAGTTGTTGAGTTGGGAATCAATGGCGAATTTAAGAAAGAGAGCTAGATTCAAAATGAATAGATGACCAAAAGACATCTAGAGGGTAACATCTGAGTAGAGGATTAAAGCCGTGGGACTCATCCAAAGGGTTGGAGTTAGTTACCTCATTGTGGTTTATAATGAGAGACAACCATATGGTGGCGTGCACCGCCCCGATCTATCAATGCTTCCATTGTATTTGCAAGATTTTAAATTCTTGTAATACATATGCAATATAATATGTATTATTAGGGTTTGAGTTTTGATGTGTTATGCTAATTTGAAGGCAACACAACTTCATTGAGAATTGGTTTATGGAACTTATAAGAAATGTTTGTATCAATTTATTTAAAAATGTAAATATGAGCTCTTTTGGCATTTTCGAAGTATAAATATTTCCACTCAAATGTTCAAATGCTCCTACTCAATGTTCATAAACACCTTGTGATATACACTATATCACTTCTAAAAATGAAATTAAAATTGGTGTATCATATTAAGACAATAACACTGAATACTAAATTAGAATTTAAAATCAATGCAATCTAAATTTACATATACATAAATTGCAAAATTTATCATATTAAGAGTAAGGATATGCACAATTTTTAACGATACAAGAAAAATTCAATGTTCTACATAGATTAACTTCAAATTAATAGTAGGGGAGGGGGCAGCGGGTGTTGTATGGCCCCATAGGAATTAAAGAATTGGATTATTTTTGGAACCTTGGCATCTCTACAAATAATACTGCAAAAGCCTATGCAGTCTACCAAGGGGTCCAACTTGCACTTCAGAAGAATCCTACGAAGTTGAATATAGTGGGGGACTCTAAGACTCAACTATTGTCAAATAAGGTCATGACGCATGTGAAAACAAGGTCATCCACATGTGGAATTTGTACCCGACCCCATGGGAAATTAAGGAAGGCAGTACGATCAGAGCCTTATTCGAATTTGTGTGCGATGGATTTTATGGGGGTTGGGAGTGAATTAATGATTCAAGGGTATGCATAGGTACAGGTTCTCGTGATAGAATTCATTAACAAGGTTGGTTGGGAGGGAGTGTCGTGTAAAGAAATCATTGTAATATGTGGTTGTGACATGGAGAAGGAAGAGGATGCATGTATACTTATGATTTCACTTGGTTGAATTTCATTTATAGCAAGAATTGATTGCTTAATCTCCAGTTGAGCGATCAATTCTCTAAGGAGCGGTGAAATTTGGAAGTATAATTGCGATCTAAGGCTTGCTCGACGGACCTTGGGTGGTAAATCGACATGCGAAAAAGATCTGGTAAGTGTCGTTGACAATATTTTGAATTACTTTGGTTGTGAGGACAATAGTTTTGAATATGTTGGCCAAGTTGCCAACTGGGTTGGTGGCATCCTGGTCTTTTCCTCCAAAAGCAACTAGAATTACATCCATGCATGTCATTTCTAGTTCCTTCCGCTCTTGGGTTGCATTCGAGGTAATTGGAAGCTAGTAGGTTCTGTGGTTGGTGGTGTGGTGGATCGACTTTGAGTTGGATTCAATAGTAATCGCAAGCACACAATGGTAGTAAACAAGGTTGGGTTCTTGGTCTAGGCAGAGGAAGAAATGGATGATAATTTCTCTATAAATCAGAAGTTGGAAATCAACATAAATGCCCTCAGCTCTACAGTCTCATTTGCTTTAGAGACATTGGGACAACATCGGGTGCTAATTGGGAAACTACAAGATGAGGTGGACTACTTGAGAAGACATGGGGAATCTCTGCAGCATCAATTGGATCAATGGGAGGTAGGGATAGAGTCACCAATCAATGCTAAGGACTCGGGCTGCTCGCACAGGCTAGAGGAGAAGCAGAAGAGGTCACTATCGGATCTGAACATTGCAGTGGTGTCCTCAAATGAGGAATCTCTAAAAAAGTAAATAGTTTGAATGCATCTTTTCCAAGATTGGCATGGTTTGTTTTGCTATTAAAATACTTGATGTATTTTACCAGATTTATTTCATAAAATATGGAAATAGTTGTTGAAATATTGTAACTGCAAAGAGTATTCTATTTATTATTGAGTCATTAATCATTAGATCAATCCCCTTTTGTGGATTGATCATGTTGGGCATTGTAATTGACCAAATCCCCTTTTGTGGATTGCTCAAACCCTATTTGGATTATGCAAATTAAGAATTCGGCCCCCATGCGTAATTATAGTGGTTTTAACCACTAAGAAGACAAGTTGACCCGGCCTAGTGAAGAGACACCTTTCCAGCACCTGCCAGTCAGTATAAATAAAGAAAGCTAGCACCTCATTATCTCACTCACTCATTCGCTCAACAAGTGCGCAAGATTGGTAGTTGCAGTTAGGAGAAGAAGGAAGAGAGAGGCACATTGCTTAGTGTTGGATATTCTCTAGTGTTTTGGTTTATTGTCTTGGCATTGTTTGGCTATCTATATTAAAGAAGTTTTTGTTGGGTTTTCTCCCCCTTGAGGGTTTCTTAGGATAAATGATGTGTATCTTGTGATTGTGTTTCTCTCAGTGATCCTACCTATGCTATTGTTATCTAGTAAATTAAAAAGAAAACATAGCTCACAACTTAACATGGTATCAAAGCTAAGTTGAAGAGAGCACCTTTCACTAGATAAGCAAAAATGTCATTATTGTCGTACAAGAAAATTAGGGCTTTTGTTGGAGAGGAATTTTTCTTAAAAACCATCTAGAAAAGTGCACCCTACCCTAGTGAATCTTTTGGCAGCTTGAGTGCACCTTTTCAGTGGACAGAGCCTCCGAAAAGTCAAACCCTAGTTTTGACTGGTACCAGAAAACCAGAAAAACCAAGAAACCAAAACCAGTACCAAAAGTACAAGTCCAAATTTCTACAGGTCAAGTTTCAAGGGGAAAAACTTGAAATTTTTTAAATTTAACAGCTCCAGCAAACTCGCCTCAGCCCAACGCATCTAGTCCCTGGATCAGAATTTTAAAATTTGAAGTTTGAAAAAATAGTGTTTCCTACTAAAACCCTAAGTTGCAGTTGCAGTTTCAGAATCAGTTGAAGTATCAGTTGCAGCACCAGTTGCAGTCACCCTTGAAGTTTTTAAAAGGGTTGGTAATTATTACCGCTTCTGCCAGATGGTGCCACTACCCACAAATACTATCAGAGGTATGTACTCACATATGTTTAAACTATTAAGCTTTAAAGGGCATTTGCAAAAGAAGGGATCTCTTGCCATAGATCCATAAGGATCTCAGATCTAACACATTTAGAGGAATAATGCAACCCATGCTTGATTATTCTGATATGCATCTATTTGTTATGGTGTTATTTTGATCTAGGTTGCATGTTGAAGCTATTACCATCATACTAACCTTTGCTCAAAATTAAAGTCTAGGTATTAGATTGATTAAAGTTGAGATCATAGATTTTATTCTCTAACCCAACCTTTTTTCAAGATAGCATATTGTCTTAGTACATAAGACGGGTTGAAGAAATCACTTTTCATCTTGAGTGAAGGAGACTTGGAAGAAAAGAAACACACTCATTCTTGAGGACAAGACTCAAGGTTTCAGGTTTGATTAATTAAGTTGATAAGATTCAAAGTTGAACCTGACAGGTTGATAACTACCCCATTACAAGTAAACATTATAGTTGATAACTACATGATTGTACATATTGAGTTGCAGCTGAGCAAGTGTATGAGATTAGTACAAAGTGATGTGAAAATTTGATTTGAAGTTGAAGATAGAAAGACTCGGGTCTACAGGTTGAAGAAGGCTTTGTACATGTTGAAGCAAGCTCCTAGAGCTTGATATGACAGAATTGATAGTTTCCTAAGGATCTTGGGATTTACCAAGAGTAAAGTTGATTCTAACCTTTACTTCAAAGGTTATGAATGATGAGCCAATGATGTTGCTACTATATGTAGATGATATATTCTTGACACGATGAAGAAAATCTCATCACAGATTGCAGAAGAAGCTCGCTACAGAGTTTGATGAAAGACCTATTGCATTATTTCTTAGGTCTTGAAGTTTGGCAAAGACTAGAGAAGATCTTCCTTAACCAAGGAAAGTATGCAGTTGAAATAATGAAGAGGTTTGACATGTTGCAATGTAAATCCATGTACACACCCATGGAAACAAAGTTGAAGCTCCTGGTAGATACCTTGTCATAATTGGTTGATGCTACTCTGTATAGACAGATTATTGGTTAGGTGATGTATTTGACAAATAATAGCCTAGATATATGTTTTTCGTTGAGTCAATATCGGGTAGAACCCAGACGTGTTTACCTTGATGATGAAAAACATGTGATGAGGCTACGTTGGATTTTGGTCTCTGTAATACTAGAGATCATGAATTCAGATTGTATGGATATACTGATTCAAATTGAGTTGGAAGTGTTTCTGATAGAAAGAGCACTTTAGGATGTTGATTCAATCTGGGGTCAGTCATGACTTCATGGCAGAGTGGGAAGCAATCTAATATTTCTCTCAGCACGACAAAAGCGAAATATATTGCAGCATGTTCCACCAATTTTGAAGCCATATGGCTTCGGATGTTGTTGACAGATCTATTTGATTTGGATATGGAAGCCACCGTGATCCTATGTGATAACCAGAGTTGTATAAATATTATGTGTTCCATGATAAGTCGAAGCACATAGAGATCTGGTATCACTTCATTCATGATATGATGTAGAGGGGAGCTTTAAAGCTCCAGTATGTTGGCACAGATGAACAAGTTGCAAATGTGTTGACCAAGCCTCTGTCTCATGTAAAGGTTGAGCACTTTTGAGACAAGCTTGGTGTAGTCTGAAAGGACCCCCCTCGAAAGGGGGAGTATGGTTGATGCCAGCCTGGTGCTGAACATTCCGAGCCTCGTGCTGATGTTGTTGTGATGCCAGCCTAGTGTTGAAGATTTCCAGCCTCATGCTGATGTTGTTGTGATGCCAGCCTAGTGCCGAATATTTCCAGCCTCGTGTTGATGTTGTTGTGATGCCAACCTAGTGCTGAATATTTCCAGCCTCGTGTTGATGTTGTTGTGATGCCAGCCTAGTGTTGAAGATTTTCAGCTTCGTGCTGATGTTGTTGAGATTCCAGCTTCGTGCTGAAGATTTCTAGCTTCGTGGTGATGTTGATGTGATGCCAACCTTGTGCTGAAGATTTCAAGCTTCGTGTTGGTGTTGATGTGATGCTAACCTCGTGCTGAATATTTCTAGCTTCGTGTTGATGTTGTTGAGATGCTAGCCTCGTGCTGAAGATTTCCAGCTTCGTGCTGATGTTGATGAGACACCAGCTTCATGCTGAAGATTTTCAGCTTAATGTTGATGTTGATGATGCTCCAGCCTTCATGTTGTGATGTTGTATCAGCTTTGTGTTGTTATTGATGATGATGATGTATTAGTTTTATACTAATCCATGTTGATGCAGATGATGATGATGCCAGTCCAACTCCTTGTTGTGGATGATGATATTGATGATGAGAAAAACTTCTGATGATTTATAGATATGCCAGTCAATGTTCCAGATGTTGTTGATGTTCCTTCCCTCTCTCTTTCCTGATGATGTTGTAGAATACCCTTATTGTTAAGGGGAGTGTTGAAATATTGTAACTGCAAAGAGTATTCTATTTAATATTGAGTCATTATTCATTAGATCAATCCCCTTTTGTGGATTGATCATGTGGGGCATTGTAATTGACCAAATCCCCTTTTGTCGATTGCTCAAACCTTAATTGTATTATGCAAATTAAGAAGTCATCCTCTAGACCTAATTAAAGCAGCTTTAACCACTAAGAAGACAAGTTGGCCCTACCCAATGAAGAGACACCTTTCCAGCACCTGCCACTTAGTATAAATAAAGGAATCCAACGCCTCATTATCTCACTCACTCATTCACTCAACAAGTGCACAAGTTTGGTAGCTGTAGTTGAGAGGAGAAGGAAGAGAGAGGCACATTGCTCATTGTTGGATATTCTCTAGGGTTTTGGTTTATTGTCTTGGCATTGTATTGGCTATCTATATTAAGGAAGTTTTTGTTGGGTTTTCTCCCCCATGAGGGTTTCCCAGGATAAATGATGTGTATCTTGTGATTGTGTTTCTCTCAATGATCCTACCTATGTTATTGTTATCTAGTAAATTGAAAAGAAACCTAATAATAGCTCAAACTTAATAATAGTTATAGAAGATTATGAATCTATAAGCAATATATAAAAACATGGTTAATAGCAGGACTGTTGGAACTGAAATTTTGTTATGTTATGCTAATTAGTTCCTAGATTTTGTTCTCAACGACTTCGACCGTGCCCTTTTTAATGAATAAAATGTTCCAGTCCTTGTTAAAAAAAAATCAAATTAATAGTTAATTTTTAAAGAATGGTAGGATTAAATTGAAAGTTACACTAAATTCTCAAATGGGTTAACTTAAATAACCACAAATCTAATAGAGTAGTGCAACTTAAATGCTTACATGCGATACACCAATGCTTTCAATTCAAATCTAGAATTGGTTATAACTCATTGTAGAATTAGAAT
The DNA here is from genome assembly GCA_032191745.1 of Picea mariana. NCBI lineage: Eukaryota > Viridiplantae > Streptophyta > Pinopsida > Pinales > Pinaceae > Picea > Picea mariana. The sequence continues at coordinate 13,607 of JASDQU010025953.1, read as the reverse complement.
ACAAAGCCACAATGCTATTATCAAATCTAGGCATTGCTAACAAATTCAAATTACTACTCCTTTTCTTGGTTCTTTTTTGTATTCATTTCGTCACATGCCTAAATATCATAATTATTAAACCTTAGTGACTTTGTATACAATTGGAATTTATATACCAAACTGTATAACTGAGCTTCTAAAATGTTTTAAATTCTTGAATCTACAAAGATTTACTCCCTTTGTTTTCAAAACACGCACTATTATCATTAATTGAATAGTCACGTTAAGAGGTCATCATCAAAATAATGAACTAATTCTCAAATAAAATAATTGTAATTGTAATATTTGTATAGTTTTTATTAATAACATAATATAAAATCATCTATTGAACTACTTGGACATTCCCATTCACACATCATTTTGTATTAAATAAAATATCTTACCATTCATCCACACACACACACGCATATATATATAACATTAAAGGAAAAATGATAATATATTTAATTAAAAAAATATGAAATATTTTCATAATTTCTCAAATTATATTTTAAAATTTCATAAAGTCACAAATTATTGCTAACAATTTCACATTGTAGTGCATCACTATTATTCCATACCTAATCAAGCTTTCAATAGAGATGTACCATGTAATCCAATTCCCTCTTTTCTCTTAAAAAATATGTATATTCCATGTCTACTCAAATTTTCAAAATGTAAGCTAATTCCCTCTTTTCTCTACAGCCTGAGTGGGCCTAATGGTTAAGAACATACAGCCTGAGTGGGTCTAATAGTTAAGAACATGTGTTTCCTCCTAAGAGGTCACAAGTTCAAATCCAGAGGGGGGTAGGGTATGTATACCTTTGTAGACTTTACCAGTCAAATCGTTGGATGGAGGGGGGTCCCTTGTCCCACAAACAAGGGGGTCTCATACACCAATTTGGTGTTTGTCGCGACCTTAAAAATAAATTGTTATTATTATTATTATATTCCATTATTATGTACCTTGTTAAACAAAGATGTACAATGTATTTTCATTCTCCCTTTCCTTCAGATTATATTTCAATATTCCTCAAGCATTATACATTCAACCTTAATCTCTTTTATCTAGAATACATTCCATTATTCCATATCCAATTCAACTTTAATCTCTTTTATCTATAATATATTCCATTATTCTATATCTATTCAAAATTTTGAAATATAATCTAATTTCCTCTTTTCTATATATATTATTCCATGTCTACTCAAATTTTCAAAATGTAATCTAATTCCCTCTTTTCGCTAAAAATATATTCCATTCTTCCATATCTTTTCAATAAAAATGTACAATGTATTCTCATTCTCCCTTTCCTTCAGAATATAGCTCAAACAATATACCTCAACCTTAATCTCTTTTATCTAGAATATATTCCATATCTACTTACATTTTCAAATGTAATCTAAATTTTTTTTTTGAATTATTTTATATCCATTCAAACATAATTTTATTATTACTTAAATAATATATATTCAATTGAAGAATATATAGATATAGATATATATACAATTCTCATTTTCATTCTCCCTTTCCTTCAAAATATAGCTTAAGCAATATACATTCAACCTTAATCTCTTTTATCTAAAATATATTCCATATCTACTCACATTTTCAAATGTAATCTAGTTTTTTTTAAGAATTATTTTATATCCATTCAAACATAATTTTATTATTGCTTAAATAATAT